>PVKS010003133.1:0-38436 GCA_004027875.1 Aplodontia rufa | reverse complement strand
ATTGCTCAGCCACCACTCCAGCCCCCTGAGTGGTCTTGATTTGCAGGCTTATTGCTGTGTCAGTGCTGTAGGTGTTACCTGGAATCCACTATTAAGAAAGAGCTGTAGTGAAGGTATTTAGGGATTACAGTCTGGTTTTTGGTAGTAGATAGGCTTTTGTCACTCCAGTGTAAAATTAGTTTAGTAAATGTAACTTAAATGGTTACATTATTACTGATTTTACTTAGGTGTTTGGTCCTCTTAATAAGATATATTTATTTAGTTTGCCTATTGGTTTCAGTATGGTAGAAGTAAACGTATGTTTTGCCATTTCTGAAAACTTGCAATTTATTCTCAGGGTAATTATTAATGTGTTTTAAAAATCAGAAACACTAAAGACAAGCTTTCTTTGTTACATTGTTTATATAAATTGGGTCCATTTAAAATATGTTACTTTTTTTTTCCTCTTACAAGTTCCTGAGTTGGCAAAATTTTTGTATTAGAGGAATTAAGTTAAAGAATGTTAGCACCCGAGGTTACTATAGACCTCCCTCCCTCAAATCCTTGAAGCTTGTTAAAAGCTTGTTAATTAATGTGCCTCTTAAATAAATTTTCAAGAATGTAGAAGGGACAAAGAGGAAGATTTTTAGGGTTGTTGCCAATGAATGCTAAACAGATATTAATTATACTATAAATAAGTAGCCTGGGTATTTACCTCTTCTATTTGTAATGAAGATGTATTTTTATTTACATCTTTAAGATCTATTTATAATAATAGATCCATTTTATTATAACATTGACTATATTGAAAAGGACATTTGCAGATGTGTACAGGGTGATACTGTGAACATATGTTTTAATTGTGACTTCCAAATCAGTTTTGAAATATTGAGTCAATTAAGCAGTTTAAAAATATGTGACGAATTTCATTTTCACCTTTTTGGGTTTGTTTTTATTTTAGTTGAGATTGTGACCCCTTCGTTTACTTGAAATGTTGCTTGAGTTTTTTTTTTTTTTTGAAAGCATGAATTTTACTCATGCATGTAAATTATGTTTTATAAATTGACTTGAGGCTATTCAATTTGAAATGCTGTATTCTTTAGGATACAGTAGTTAAACACTGGACATATGAAATATTGATACCTCCTCTCTGGTGCCAAGATTCTATACGAGGGTCTAGTGGTACTGAATGAAGAATATTGCACTTAAACCCAGGTATTGTGTGGATTTGTAGTGTGCCTGAGTTCTGTTTTGTGGAGGGTTAGGGCTTTACTCATGTTCTCCAAGGACATAATGGAATGCATATGTTTTTCTTTTTCTTTTTTTTTTAAAGAGAGAGGGACAGTGAGAGTTTTTCATGTGGCCTTTGTTGCTCCAATACTTCATTGTATATGTAGTTCTGGGGTTTGAACTTGTGTTCTCCTGCATGCCAGGCAAGTGCTGTAATTGCTGAACCACTGGTCCAGCCCCAGAGGCATATCATTTTAAAAAGGATAACTAAATGAAAGGTTACATCAGTTAGTGTATGAAAACCAAAGGATAACAAAAGGTGAGGTTAGTGAAAAATTTTTTTTGTCTTATGAATATGACAGAGGGACTGGAGTGGTGGTGACTCAGCAGTTGGAGCTCTTGCTTGGCATGCGCCAAGACTCAGGTTGGAACTCCAGTGCCGCATACACAACTGAGTGTTGGAGAAACAAAGGCCAGATGAAAAAAATAAAGTTGATTCTCTTTTCCTCCTCCTCCTCCCTTTTCTCTTAAAAAAGAAAAGAAAAGTGACAGGATATAAAACGCTCAAATATTGAGTAACATTTCTGTCTATCCAAATAGCCTGAATGAAACAGTGATTTTTTTTTTCCTTTAAAAATGTTTTATTGGGATTGGAGAGGTGGTTTAGTGGTTACAGTGCTTGCCTGGCATGTGCAAGGATCTGGGTTTGAACACTAGCATCACACACACAACTAAGTGTCAACGAAGCAAAGGCCTGCTGAAAAAATAAATAAAAATTGATTCTTTCTCTCACTCTTTCCCTTTCTGTATTGAAAAAAATGTTTTATTGGTGCATAGCAATTGTACAGAATGGTGGGTTTTGTTGTGGCATAGTCATACATGCACATAACAACTGATCATCTTCATTCCCCTGTCCCCTCATTGTTCTCCTGTCCCCACACCACTTCTTCTGGGATACTGGCAATGCTCTACCATTAAGCTACATCCACAGACCCCCCACTTTTTTGGAGGGCACAGATAGTGTCTTGCTAAGTTGCCAAGACTGGCCTCAAACTTCAGATCTTCCAGCCTCAACCCTCCCAAGTTACTTGGATTGCAGATGTGCTGCCTTGCATGGCCTGTGCTCTCCATTTTTTACCCAATGGGTCCCCTTTCTGGTTTTGTTTTGTTTAAGAGAGAGGAACAGTGGCGGGGGTAGGGTGGGGATCAGTTTTATTTAGTTTTTTATGTGGCTTTCATTGCTTCAAGACTTCTTTGTGTATGTGGTGCTGGGGTTCGAACTTGCGTACCTGTGCATGTCAGGCAAGTGCTGTAACCCCTGAGCCACCACTCCAGCCTCCCCCTTCTGTTTCAATGAGACCTCATTCTCCTTTTTCCAGTACCTTCTGTATATTTGAAAACGCAGACCCTTGACTTTCTGAGTCTGGCGTATTTTGCCTCATTTGATATTCTCTAGTTCCATTCATTTTCCTGCAAATAACCTAATTTTTATTCTGCTCTAAAGGGCTGAATAAAACTCCACAGTTTCTTTACCCATTCATTGTCGATGGACACTTTGACTGATACCAAAACTTGGCTATGGTAAATTGTGCTGCTATAAACATGGGTATGCATGCATCTCTGTAGTATGCTAACTTAAATTATTTTGGATAAATACTGAGGAGTGGGATAGCTGGGTCATGGGTGGTTCCATTCCTAGTCTTTTGATAACCTCCATACTGATTTTGATAGCGACTGTACTAATTTACATCCCCACCAGTGATTCCTAAACAGTTTGCTCTCAGTGCTTACAGACACTTAAAAATTATTGAGAAACCTAAAGATTTTAATAAACGTGATTTATATCTATTGATACTATTTAAGAAATTAAAATTGAGAAACCTTAAAAAATGTGCTTACTGATTAATTTAAAATGACTAATAAATTTGTTACATGTTAATAAATAGTATATTTTAAAATAAAAATACATTTTTTCAAAACAAAAAAATTAGTGAGAATGGCTTTGTTTTACATTTTTGCAAATCTCTTTAATATCTGGCTTAATAGAATGAGATTCTCATATATACTTCTGTCGTTAGTCTGTTATGATATTATTGTTTTAAAGAGAGATACATTGAGAAAGAGAGAATTTTTATTTTGTTTTTCATGTGGCTTTTGTTGCTCTGACACTTCGTTGTGTATGTGGCGCTGGGGTTCGAGTCTGTGTAGTTGAACATGCCAGGCCAAGTACGGCAACTGCTGAGCCACTGCTCCAGCCCTATAATGTTATTTTGATTGAAGTTTATATAAGAAGAAAATCTTCAAACCCATCCTGTGTCCTTGCATCAGCCCCTCCCTCCCTCCCTCCCTCCCTCCCTCCCTTCCTTCCTTCCTTCCTGTGACTTTGTTGTTCCAACGCTCCTTGCTCACAACCACTGAGCCAATGCTGCAGCCCTATCAGCTGTTTTTTTTCTTTTTTTTTTTTTTTAAAGAGAAAGGGACAGTGAGAGAGACAGAGAAAGAGAGAAACAACTTTATTTAGTTTTTCACATGGCCTTAGTTGCTCCACGACTCAGTTGTGTATGTGGTGCTGGGGTTTGAACCTGGGTCCTCATGGTTGCCGGGCAAGCGCCAAAACCGCTGAGCCACCGCTCCAGCCCCTATCAGCTGTTCTCTTGAAAGCAACAGGTTCATTTCATTTATTTTTGAGAAGGGACCGACAGGTACCTGGGTTTGAATAATCAAGACTAGTCAGTTGAGAATGGTGTTCCCTGGAAAAAGCAAGGAAAGTAGCTGCCACATGTATTTTTCCTTGAATTGTACATAGTAGCACTTAGTGCGCATCAGGAATGCTTCACATTTTATTACAGAGGATTGGAAAGGTGTGTGTACTCAGGGTTGAGGTTAATGTTTTAAAACTGTTCTCAAGAATGTTCTTTTTTGGGGCTGGAGCGGTGGCTTGGAGGTTACAGTGCTTGCCCAGCATGCGCAAGTGCATGGGTTCAGCCCCCAGCACCCATGTATACAACTACAACTGCCAGAGCAACAAAAGCCATGTGAAAAAATTCAATAAAAATTGATTCTCTCTGTCTCTCTCTCTCACTGTCCTTATGCCCAAACATCTTTTTTTTTTTTTTTTTTCCTTTTTTCAGGGCTGAGGACAGAACTCGGGTCCTTAGGCGTGCTAGGCAAGAGCTCTGAGCTAAATCTCCAACCCATGCCCAAACATCTTTAAAAAAAAAAAATGATCTTTTAAAAACTCTACCAGGGATTGAACCCAAGGGTGCTTAACCACTGAGCCATATCCTTAGCTCTTTTTATTTTGAGAAATGGTCTTGTTACGTTGCTCAGGGCCTTGCTAAGTTGCTAAGACTGGCTTTGAACTTGCTGTCTTTCTGCCTCAGCCTCCTGAGTTGCTGGAATTATGGGTGTCTGCCACTGCTGTGGGCTCAAGAATGTTATTAAGTGAACCTGGCATTATTGTAATAGCAGTTGTTTGTCAATGAATAGAGGACTGCTAGTACAGTTTGGGACTAGTGCTCTGATCTGTGCTAAGATGTCTGAAGTTTTATCCACTGCTTTTTACATTGTTAGTGCTATTTTTGACACAGAAAATAGCATACTATGTTTCGAATCATTATGAAAATAGTTTTGATCTTATATTTCTGGGGGTTTCTGAACCTCCTGAGAACTCCTGGGAGGGATGGATATTCCCACTTCTGCTGTGTGACAGCTCTTTGCCCATTCCCCTGGGGGCAGGGAAAGCATCAGTCTGAGTATAGTTTTCAGTTATAAAGGAACAGGAGAGGGAACAAATATTAGTCTCCTCATCTTATTCTTTCTCATATCTGTCTAGTAAACTAAATATTAGTGTCATGCAAATGAGGGAGTCCGGTCCACAGGGGTGTAATAGCTTGCCTAATGCCATAGAATTAGTGTTTTGGAGCTAGATTCTGAGTGTAATCAAGTCTGTGTGCTTCCCCCTCAGCCACACTTACTCCAAATGAAACTGATCAGGCTCGTCCAAAGGTGAGCGTAATCGTGCCCTGTTCTGTGTACCTCCTGTGTCCTTCCTTATCTTGTCCTTAGCCTTTTGCTATTAAGGACAGTTGAAATTTTTTGACTAGAAATATGGCCATGAAAACAGCTGATGTTTATTTTATCCTTGATCTAATTTGTTTATTTTCAAAGAGAGGGAGAGAGAGAGAGAGAGATCAATTTTATTCATTTTTTTATCTTAGTTTCTCTGACACCCAGCTGTGCACATGGTGCTGGGGTTTGAACCTGGGTCCTCATGCATGCCAGGCAAGCACTTTAACCACTGAGCCACCGCTCCAGCCCGTGATCTCATTTATAAAATGAAAATAAGGTTTGTGATAAAATACTGTCAAAGATGAAAGTCAGCAGCATAGTTTCTTTGTTTGATGGGCTCTCTGGCTTTTACAATTATTTACTTTCTTTTGAAGTGCTTAGCATGGAGAGAAAATAGGATAAAGTGAGAAGATTCTGTTTTTCTGCGTGAGTCCTTGAGAGCAACTTGACCGAGTAGAGAATAGAGAACTGAAACTAATGCTGCTTCCCTGTCCTTTCTGAACAGTTATTTGAGAGGTAGTTTCTGCTTTAAGAACTTTTCCTGCAAGTTAAAAGGGTGCACTTTGAAGATTGCCTGGATAAATGTCTTTTTGTTAACTCTTCTGCTTTGTTTATAAGGGTTGGGAATTTTATGATACTAAGCTGGAAGTAACCACAGAAAAGTTTTAGTGATCAGTACTTGTAATTTGCAAGCTCAGAATTAACAAACATCTTTTATGGAGTGTATTGCCATCACACCAAATAGAACTTACTTAGATTTTTTTTATTTGTATATTATTTCTAGACTTGCGAGACAATGAGAATACAAGTAAAAATCTGGAATGACATTGTACTTCAAGCTACTTTAGGGATTTACCTCGTCAGAAGAGTTGAAAACTTTGAACAGCGATATCTTTTCTCTAGTTGAAATCATATTCATGAGTACAATATTTGAAGTACAAAAGCAAAATGGTTAACATGTGAGGCCTGGACACAGAATTCTGCTTGGTTGTTTAATAAGTTCTATTTGCCACTTCAGTGAGCTTTTGCTTAATAGTAGAGAACAGTGTTAGCATGTTTGGAGTGTTTACTCTGTGCCAGCGCCTACATCAAAGCACTTTGCCTACATGAGCTCACAGTTTGAGAAACATTCATCTAGTTCATCTTCTGAATGTTTTTTAAATGAAGAAACAGGACCAGAAAGCTTACAGGAGTTGTTCAAAATCTGAAATTAGTTTTTAGTAGTGTTAACATACTTTTAGTTAGGTTAGCTAATTGTGTGTGTAAAAGTTAATATATGTTCATTGTAAAAAATTATAGAAGAATATGAAAAGGAAAAAATAATTGACTTTCACTATTAGCTTTGGATGATAATATGGTGTTAATTCTTCTAGTCCTCACTGCTTTGTTAATGTGCTGTTTAACTTGCAGATATATATGCCATAGATAGTCTTTGAAATATATCATGTACTTTTTATTTATTTTTAATTTTTTATTGTACCAGGGATTGCACCCAGGGTTGCTCCACCAGTGAGCTACACCTCCCAACCTTTTCTGTTTTGTATTTTGAGATATTGTTTTGCGAAGTTGCTGAGCTCAGGCTGGCCTCAAACTTGTGGTCCTCTTGACTCATCTTCTGAATTGCTGGGTTATAGGCATGTGCCACAGTGCCCAGCTAGGTATTTTTTAGAGAGTCATTTGTTTACTCACTTTCTCCATATTATTGTCTCTTGGTTTTGCAGTGTGCGTTCTTCCTTTATTCTTCCACTTCAGTTTCTCTATTCATGAATCATGTAGAAGGAGGAGTCACACAGTGTTTTCTAGTAGAGAAATTAAAATTAGTACAGTCAGAAGACCTTCCATTTGCAAATTGAAGACAGTACCCTCTGTCTTTCTTGTTGGGGATAATTGTGAGGTTCAAGAAAGATGCACTTTACAGACTATGAAGGCTGTGCAAATGTAAGGTGCTTTTGAGAATCACACTTTTTTTTTTTTTTGTTGTTCCAGGGTTGAGGACCGAGAATCACACTTTTTATAATAGCTGAAACAACGTTTTGATTTGTGCTTAGTAGCACAAATAGTAGTTAGTACTTTAAATAACAGAATGTTACATTTTCAGTGTTCTGAAGCTTTCTAAATATATTGTGTACTGCTTTCATACTTTACTGATTTGTTTTCATGATGGGGATGATTTTGGTGTGGACTATGCTGCCTTGTCATAATAACTAGATGTTGGGCTGGAGTGGTGGCTCACTGGTTACGGTCCTTGCCTGGCATGTGCAAGGACTTGGGTTTGAACCCCAGCACTATGCACATAGCGAAGCGTTGGAGCAACAAAGACCACATGATAAACTAAATAAAATTGATTCTCTCTCTCTTTCTCTCTCACTGTCCGTCTTTGGGGGGAAAAAAAAGACACAAAACAAACAATAATTAGATGATTGTGCTGTGGGCACAGGGAGGAATTTGTTGTGACTCCAGGAGAACTTACTTTTTGGGGTTTTGCCTTCTGGCACCTCTCTGCCTGCTTTCTCTTTAGAGCTTTTTCACTCCTATACCCATAACAGGCTTTCTTTCTTCATTGCCTTTTCTTTTTCTTTTTCTTTTTTTTTTAAGAGAGGGAGACCGAATCAAGTTTATTTAGTTTTTTGTCTGGTTTTCATTGCTCTGACACTCAGTTGTGTATGTGGTGCTGGGGTTTGAACCCTGGTCCTCGTGCATGACCCAAGCGCCGAAACCGCTGAGCCACTGCTCCAGCCCCATAATAGGCCTTTAATATTAGCTTGACTGACTAAACAGGGTCTCCTAATTTTTGAGTTTTTGATTCTGTTGTGGGGTAATTTGAAACAGTTTCTTCTCCTCCACCCTGCCACCCTCTCCTTTTGTCTTCAGGGCATTTTCTTTTCTGCTTGTTGGAAGTTTTTTGTCCCTCATCTAGAATCAGAGTGGATAAACTTGGCCACTCCTGAGTACAAGCACTGATGCAGATAGTGTCAAAGGAGTTGTTACACCTGATGTGTATTGTGGTTACGGCGAACGTTTGACTGTACAGAGCTCTGGTTGGCAGCATGGGAGTAAAAGGGTGACTATTATTGTAACATTGACAACAGAATGTAAAAACTTTGTGGGGAATGGAGCCATAGTGAGGTAGGTCTGTGGCTATAGAAGAGACAAAGTAAGGCTACCCTGTAGTCTGTCAGGGCTTGCCCTAGGGCCTGTGGAAGACAAGTTCATACATTTTTGTGTTTCTGGTTCCAGGGAGCACTAGAGAATATATATGTACAGCAGAGCTGCTGATACCACAGCCTGCTTAATGCTGTTTGTTCTAGTAAAAGTCAAAGACTAGAAATAGCGAAAATTGTGTTAAATTAGGAAACAGAATTGGTGTCTGCATGTGATTGCAAAGATTGAATATGGGAAAATAACACTTGACCAGTAGTTTTATTTTACTTATTTTATAGTGAGTGTTAGGTTGAGCAGCTATAACAAAATGCCATAGAGGGAGTAGCTTAAACAATACAACTGTGTTTGTGTTGTGTGTATGTATATAAAGGTAGGGCAATTGAGAATAGGGCAGAGGAGGAGATCTTTTATCACCTCTCCCTGTCCCCCCCCTTCCTGTGGGGGGAGTGGAACCCTGGGCCCTGAGCATTCTAGGCCCGTGCCTAACCACTGAACTACATCCCCAGCCTTTGAGGGAACACCAAATTGTCTTTCACAATGAATGATTTTGTATTATAAGTATATATGTTTCCATGTCCACTATAAAATAGTAACTCATGGTTTTTTATTTGGTTTCTTCTGAGGACTAATGATGTTGAACAATTTTTCATGTACTTGTTGGCCATTTTTATATTTGCTGTGGAGAATTGACTATTCAAGTCTTTTGGACTTGTTTTGTAATTGGGGCATTTATCATATGTATTATTGAGTTGTAAGAATTCTTCATACATTCTTTTTTTTTTTTTCTTAGAGAGGACAGTGTGAGAGATAGAGAAATAAAGAATCAACTTTATTTAGTTTTTCACGTGGACTTCGTTACTCCGACACTTTTTTGTGTAAGTGGTGCTGGGGTTTGAACTCATGTACTCAACACATGCAAGGCAAGCTCCGTAACCGCTGAGCCACCACTCCAGCCCCTCTTCATACATTCTCGATCCTAGACCCTGCCAGATATGTAATTTGCACGTTTGGTTTTCCATTCTGTTTGTTGTCTGTTCACTTTCTCAGTAATGTCCTTTTAGGCACAGAATAGCTCTCTACATTTATTATGAGTTTTTATTTAATTGATACTGTTAAGCAGGGTCATACTGTGCACAGAGTCACCCTCTTCTAATCTATGGTTCTTGAGTGGAAAAGAAAAGAAAGGGCATCTTTTTGGCTTGTGCTATTTCAGAAACTTGAGAGTTGACTTAAATTTTATGTGTTTGTGAAAAGTGGGTTTGGTTTTTTTAAACTGACAAATAACTTAATTCTTTTGTGACCCATTTCATTCCAACCGAAGGTTAAGACTTACAGTACATATGCCAAAATGGAGAAATTGAAATACACCAAAAAACCAAGGTTTGGGAAGAGGTGAAGAACAGGTGAAAATGCTGGAGTGTAATGCTGGCCTAACTATATTGTTAGATATTGTGCATTATGTATATGTGATGACATATCCCATCATTATGTACAACTAAATGCACAAATTAAAAAAAAAATGAAGGGACTGGAGTGGTGGCTCAGTGGTAGAGCACCTGCTGGGTAAGCACAAGGATCTGGGTTTGGATCCCAGTACCACATACACAACTAAGTGGAAGAAAAACTAAAACCAGATGAAACAAAGAAAGGGGGGAGGGTGCTGGTGATATAGCTTACTGGTGAAACATACATGGGTTCAGTTTCTAGTATCATGGGAGAGAAAAGCAATTCCTCTTCTCCTTCAGTGAAGATAAAGTCCTTAGAGTCAAAAAGAGGAGGCTTTAGGGGCTGGAGCGGTAACTCAGTGGTTGAAGCACTTGCCTGGAATGTGTAGGAGCCTAGGGTTGAATCCTAACACCACATACAAAAATAAGTGTTGGTGAAACTAAAAATCAGATAAAAAAATACAGTTGATTCTCTCTCTCTCTCTCTCTCTCTCTCTCTGGGGTGGGGAGCGAAGAAGGGGGTTTAGGGATGATAATAGGTCTTCCATAATAAGCCGTGTATTCCGGTTTTCAATGTTCAAGTTTCCATATTTTTCTAAAAGTACTTTGCTTTTTTTTTTCCCCTCCTTTTAAAGTGAGAGGGAGAGAGGGAATCAGTTTTATTTAGTTTTTCATTTGGCCATCGTAGCTTGGACATTTTGTTGTGTGCTGGGGTTCAAACCTGTGTCCTCGTGCATGCCATACAAGCGCTGTAACTGTTGAGTCACCATTCCAAGCCCCAATCGATTTTTTTCTTTTTTTTTTTAAAGAGAGGAGAGAGAGAGAGACAGAATCAATTTTTATTTATTGAGTTTTACACATGGCTTTCATTGCTCTAACACTTAGTTGTGTATGTGGATGCTGGGGTTTGAACCCATGTACTTGCGCATGCTGGGCAAGTGCTGTAACTGCTGAGCCACTGCTCCAGTCCCAAACAGGTAGTTTTTTTTTTGTTTTTTGTTTTTTGCTTTTTTTTTTTTTTTTAAAGAGAGAAGGACAGAGAGATAGAGAGAATTAATTTTTATTGAGTTTTTCACATGGCTTTCGTTGCTCTGACACTTATTTGTGTACGTGGGTGCTGGGGTTTGAACCCGTGTACTTAAGCATGCTGGGCAAGTGCTGTAACCACCGAGCCACCGCTCCAGCCCCCCAATCAATTTTGATTAGAAAAGAAAAAAGAAAAACAAAAATAAGGTTTGAGGGAAAAATAAATAGAATAAAGTTTGGGGGATATCTCATTGAACAATTCTAGATGGAAAGGAAATATATAGCAAAAATGTAGAATTGTGGGTAATTTAAAAATTTCTTCTTTGTATGTGACTATTTTTCATATTTTTTACATTTAATGTATAGCTATATTAATTTATTAGGAGAAAATTTTGTTAAAATTCTGAATGCATTTGCCAGACTTGCTCTTGGTCCATACTGACATATGATCTGTTCTCATGGTTTTATTTGTTACTTAAAGTTGTTTTTAGTCTGTTCCTTATGTGTTCCTTATCTCTAAAGTTTAATTTGTCCATCTGCTCTGCTCTTCAGTGTCACCTGGGATCTTGGATTCAGCCAGGAACCTTTTCCACTCTCCTGCCTAGCTTTGCTACTTTGCATGCATCCCTAGCTGTCTCTACCTTTTCCTGTTGGGTCTTCTCACATCTCAACCCTGAGGGAGTAACTTTCCAGACTTCTCACTCCCCCATGTCCTCTGCCAACTTGTTTCTTTTCGCTGACCAAAGTGTTTCTGCAGAGTGTCTGCATAGTTTTCTCTTCCACTGACTTTTGAGCCCATGGGGACATAGACTGAGTCTTCTTCATTATGTGCTGTTATTGTCTAACAGAGTATGTGGATCAGGGTTGGTATCAGTACTTGTCTGTTAATTGAATAAACAGGACCTTTGCTGTTATGGTGCAAACTAGTGGATGTGGGCTGGATCACACCTTGGATGAGGTCATATAGCTAACCAATGTTTTAAAACTGGGAATCTTTCACATAAAAGTCCCCATTTCCATAGGTTTTATTTTTATTTTTATTTTTAAAGATGTAGATGGTTTGGTCTCCCTGGATAAGCATGATTTCCTGATTGCTGCTCACTAGACCTTTTAGGTTGTTTGCCATAGTCCCACTCCGTTTACCAGTGGGTCTGCTTTACCCTCTGTCCTCTTGAGACACTTGGGTTTTGGTCCCTGATATAGAGGAATAATGGCCTGCCTGCCCTCACTCAGACCTAGAAAAATGTACTTAGATTGGTGTTTTGGTAGTGAGTGGGGTTTGGATCTTTTGCATATTTTTGCACTTCTGGTTTTATTTGAGGCCAATTAAGGATAGAGCCTCAAATTTTAATAAACGTGTTAAACTAAAACATATAAAAAGTGCTGAGGAATTAAATCTCCAACGTCTGTATCAGAATGACTGCCTTAGGATACCCTCATGATACAGATTCATATGAAATGAAATTTTTGGTTTCTGGTAAAGTTCATCGTTCTGGCATTCCTAGATTTCTTTAAAAGAAAATGTGGGGGAGGGGGCTGGATCATGAGCTCAGTGGGTAGTGCGCTTGCCTGGCATGTGCAAGGACCTGGGTTCAAACCCCAGCACCACATATGCAACTAAGTGTCAGAGAAACAAAAACGAGATGAAAAAAAAGTAGAATTGATTCTTTCCCTCTTAAAAAAAAGATGTGTATTCTGTATTTTAATTTTTTTTTTTTTGTTTTGCTTTGGTTCAAATAAGCTTTTCCTACCTCCAGCAAAGATATTTGGACTTTACTGAAGAAATCTTTAAATCCTTTTTGCAGTTGATTCAAAATTGGAGGTTTTTAACTTATGTTTGAAATTATAAGAGCATTAAATAGTGTTCTTGTTTTGACTGCAAAATTTGTATGCACTATTTTGGGGATGTATGGTCCTAACTCCCATTAGGTCTTTATGAGGGGCTGAACGAGCTCACCAACGTGTGAAGAGTTGCGACTGTAGGAAATTGGACTGCAGAAGGGTGTTAAGTGTGGGTCAGAATTAGAAAAGTGTGAGACACATAGGTAGGGGTACCAGTGGGGTACAGACATGATAAAGACTCCAACTAGGATGACCGAATTCAGACAGGGAAATCATACCTGTTTTATTTTCCATGAAGTTTCAAGTCATCTAGCTACTGAAATCAATTAAGAAACTTCTCTTGATAAAAATTTGAGTGCCATAAGAATAGTGCAATACTGTGGCTGTCAGTTTTCTTTTAATCTACTATGCAGAGTGAATAAAGGAACAGGTAAAATAATCTCATGACTCTGTAGGAAAAGAATCTTAGTTAAGCAAGCAGAAACTCATATTACCCATTTCTGTCCTCTTGATACATTAAAGACTTAGGCCTCAGGTGCTTCAGGAAGTAAGTAGTCCTGGCAATCCAAAGTAATATCATCATCGTAATTTTTATATTAATAGTTTTCTAGGTGGTCTTCAGGATGAAATTAAATTTAAATTTATGCAAGTAAATGAAATCAAAGGGAAGATATTGGGAAATGATAATGGCCGAATTATATTGTTACATTGTATGCATTTACGGATATGTAACAAGGAATTCCACTGCTTATAATGAACCAATAAAAAATGGGAAAAATTGATACATGTCCATCTTTTCCTAAGAGAACTCCCTCCTCCTGTTGATTACCCCATACAGGAGTTCTAAAATGTAGATCTTTCCCATTTTATAAATTTCATTTATATGAAAACACACAGATACACACATCTCTCCCACGCAAGAGTGGGTTTCCTAGGGTATGTAGAGAAAATTTTGTGAGTGCTTGTGAGGTGAAATGAGAGAAGGAAGAGGAAAAAAAAAGTTCTAGTGTAATCTTAGTTTGTTTCACAGCTAGTTGTTGGTGAAAGATTGGGGCTTGTGCCAGGATGTTTTGAAAAATTTGCCTCTGCAGAATTAATTTTCCTTGAAAACTGTGTCATAAACTATTAGGACCTCCAGGTGGAGCAAGAAAGGCTCTATTCCCAAACTACTAACTTGAACACATAATTGAATAAGCCCACAATTTAGTAGGAAAGCTATTAGCCTGTATTTATGGTTTTTCTACTTTACCAAGTACTTAGCAAAAATACTTTTTCATATATTGTGTCATTCTCACCACAATCTTATGAGGAACAGGTACTCTCATAACTCTTACTTTTTCAGTGATGGAATCAAGGATTAGGTATAATAAGTAATTTGAATTTTAGGAGCCAGTATTCTTCTACAGGTAGTCTGCCAGAGTCCACAGTCCTCCTCACCATGGTACATTTCACTTGCCTGTTAAATTGTTATGAATATGAAAAATGTATTCTGTTGTAAAATATACACTTAAAGTCAATGTAGCTAATGTAGAAAGAAGGAAAAACATTTGCCCAGGGTCACATATGGTCACTTTGAATATAAATTAATCTGATTTCTGTGTTAAATCATATTTACTGACATCCATTCCCCCATACTGAAGATTGAACTCAGGGTTGCTTAACTACTGAGCTACATCCCTAGTTTTTGTTTGAGACAGTCTTACTAAGTTGCCCAGGCTGTCCTCTCATTTACTAGCCTCTCGCTTTAGACTCCCTAGTGTCTGGGATTACAGGCATGATCCACCACCCTTGTCTTTACAGATATTTCTAAAGACCACAGTAAGGCAATGTGCTGGTCATTTAAAAGAAAAAAATGTTCATGGCCTGGGGCGGTGGCTCAGCAGATATGGTGCTTAACTGGCATGACAGAGGACAGGAGTTCAAACCCCAGCACCACATACACAGCGAAGCGTTGGCACAATGAAAGGCACATGAAAAACTAAAGTTGGTTTTCTCTCTCTCGCTCACTGCCCTCTCTCTTTAAAAAAAAAAATTCTTTATTTTCCTGCTGGGGATTGAAATCAGGTTAGTTTACCACTAAACTACATTCTCAGCCTTTTTTATTTTTTGAGATGGGGTCTCACTAAGTTGCTAAGGGTGGCTAAGTTGATGAGGTGTCCTTAAACTTGAGATCCTCCTACCTCAGCCTCCAGAGCCCCTAGGATTATAGGTGAGCGTCACCAGCATTTGTGGAACTATAACTTTGGTACTTAAGGGTTCTTTTTCTTTTATAGTGTGTAATACTGAGAGTAAGATTTAAATAATACTTGGAAGCCACAGGAGAAGGCAAAAGAGCATCCTGTGTCTTAAGGTAAATGGGTGGTGCTACCCTGCAGGGCTGTGAAGGGCTCCGCCAGGCTATCTTACCTGTTCCCTGTGTTTGTTCCTGAGCTCCAGGCCACCAATTTATTAGACTAAGTTCTAGAGCAAACACTTATTGTATGTGGAAAATCACTTGGTTGTGTATACCCTTTTGTTTGATGATTTGTTTATCCCTTTTAAAAGAAATGGATTTAAAAAAATTTTTATAATAGTCTTTCTTGCTTCAGGAAAAGCTTCATTGTATCTACCACAGCAGATGGACTGGAATTATACTTCTGAATTTTTCAGTTGCAAGACTCTACTAAAATAGCACTAAAATTAATTACTTTAATTGATTAGTCTCACTGCCCTTCCCCCTGGGGAAAGTTATAGCTAAGGTGTTCTCTAAGCTAGTTCATTTGCATTAAAAAATCTGACCCCTAAACTAAATCTTTCTTTTGAGCTTCCTTTATATTTCCAGGCTGCTTAGCTGCACCTGCCTGGAATAAGAGGAAAAGGTTTGTGTTTCCTTTTCAGAATTAGGTTGGCGTGGTGAATTGATGCCTGACTGTAAATGTGGGTTTGTATTTCTGCAGTCAGATTGTAAGTTTAGTGTTTGGTCGTTTCTTCCCCCCCACTGTATATTTAACCCTTTCTCTCCCTTTTTGGTATGATTTTCTTGTAAATAAGTACTCCTGGGATAGTTCTAAATCTGAGAAATGAGTTTCTTCTTAAGAGTTATTTTCTCCTTAGGCTAAAGCTACATATAGCATTAAGATGGACTGCAGATAGTGGGCTGGAGTGGTGGCTCAGTGGTAATGGTACTTGCCTGGCATGCACGTGGGTTCAAACCCCAGCACCATATACACAACGAAGTGTCTGAGCAACGAAGGCCACATGAAAAGCTAAATAAAATTGATTTTCTTTCTCTCTCTCACTGTCCCTCTCTTAAAAAAATAAAAAAGATGGACTAGATGAAGACATTTGTGAGTGAGTGCTTTGACTAAATGCTTCTCCAAGTGAAGGTGGTGGCAGCTTGCCAGTGAGAGGGCTGCAGTGAGCCAGCTTGTTTCCTTCATGACTGTTTTTTTTTCTTTGTTCAAACTGGGTACATCTTGCTAGTTCAGGGGTAGAAAACTCCTCACTCCTTTCCTTAATGAGATTTGAAGGAAATATTCTTTGCCTGTTTTAAAAGTGTTGACCAGGGGGCTGGAGCAGTGGCTCGGCGGCAGTGGCTTGGCGGTTACGGTGCTTGCCTGGCATGCGTGAGTACTCGAGTTCAAATCCCAGCACCCACATATGCAGCTAAGTGAGCAATGAAAGCCATGTGAAAAACTCAATAAAAATTGATTCTCTCTCGCGCGCTCTCTCTCTCCCTCTCTCCCTCTTTGTCTTTAAAAAAAAAAAAAAAAGTTGACCAGAAGATGAGTGGTACCATATCTTGTTTAAAAAGTTCTAACTGAAAGAGTTTGGTTCAAATGAAATTTCCTTTGCAGTAGCAATTCATAGTTAATATGCTTTCCGTAATATTTGAAACTATTTATGGTAGTTTTGTTAAATATATTAAAAGGTATGAAGTGAGAGTATAGAGGTAGATAACCATGGACTGATTAGGTCCTTTGAAGGCCCAAGGCACTGAAAAGATCATAGTGTCTTTTCCCTCTTTGCAAAGTGAAAAATGACAACATTGAAATGAAAACTAATGTAAATGCATCCAGGAGAATTCCCACAGTTACTCATGGCTTAAGAAAGTACATCAGACATAAATATTTTCTTTAAAAAAAGAGGTATCTCACCCACTCCCCTTGTGGTGCTGGTGATCAAACCCAGGGCCAGGCGAGCACTCTACCCCAACTCCTAATTTTTTTCAGTCATTATTCTTTTATTCATTTTATTGGTGAATAAAAATTGTACATAATGATGGGATTTGTTGTCATATAGTCATACATTACAACAATATAATTTGGTCAACATGTCCTCCCAGCATTTCACCACCTCCCTCATTCTGTCCCCTGGTCTCTTGCCTCTCTTTTTGGGGTATATATTCTAATATACCCAAGTATACTGATATAATTCTTTTTTTTTCCTTTTCTTTTCTTTTTCATATAGAAAGAGGGACAATGAGAGAGAATCAGTTTTATTTAGTTTTTCATTTGGTTTTCATTGTTCCTACACTTAGTTGTGTATGTGGTACTGGGATTTGAATCTGGGTCCTCGTGCATGCCAGGCAAGCACCATAACTGCTGAGCCTCCTTCACTCCAGCTCCTGACACAGTTCTTCTCCCCCCCCCCCCATCTTAATTTATTTTTTGCCATCTTTTTTCCAGGATGATTGAGAGAAACCACCTTCAAACAATAAATAATATTTGGCCATTCTTAACCAATTGGGTATACTGATCATAGTACATCAACTTCACATCATTCAGCAGCAAAAATAGTAAAGAAACACAAATGAACCAGGACACAAATATACACTTCTTCTCAATTAAGAAAATCATTTTTATAGTTCACAGTCCTTTAATTTTACATTTACTATGCCATGAATTCATAGGTTATAGGTTCCAGCAGCTCAGCCTCCTTTCCATTGGTTCTCACAAAATGTGCTTCTCTGGGTGGAGAAGTCTGGCACTTCAGCTGAACCCAGGTACCTTTCTCTTTGGCTTCCTTCTTTTTCTGATCATTTTCCTTCACACGTTTCAGGAAGCTGTCTCAGCTCTTAAGAGTGCTTAATATGCTCAATACGCACATTAGTTCTCTTGGCAAGAATCTTGCCCTTAACTTGTTTGTTCACAACAATGCCAACAGCATGCTGGGTAACATTGTAGACTCTTCCAGTTTTGCCATGATAGCATTTGTGGACATTCCTTTTTGAACAGTACCCATTCCCTTAATGTCTACAATGTCATCCTTCTTATAGATTTGCATATGTGTAGTAAAGGAACAACCCCATGTTTTCTAAAAGGCCTAGAGAACATGTACCGGGTTCCTCTCCTTTTCCCCTTTGTGTTCGTCATTTTGGCGAATTACTGGAAGATGGCGGTTCCGGCTGAAAGGCGACACAGTTCTTATACCTATGAAAAAAATTATTTTTTAAAAATATACGGAACAATAGTATATTCAATGACCTAAAAGGTTGGGATGTTCCTTCTCCTAACTTTTTTTTAAAAGAGAGGGACGGGGCTGGAGCGGTGGCTCAGTGGTTGCGGCGCTTGCCTTGCATGTGCAGTATGTGGGTTCAAACCCCAGCACCATGTACACAATGAAGTGTGTGGGCAACGAAAGTCCATGAAAAACTAAAAATAAAATTGATTCTGTCTTTCTCTCTCTCTCTCTGTCCCTCTCTCTCAAAAAAAAAAAAAAAAAAAAGAGGGGGGGACAGCGAGAGAGAAAGAGAGAAACAATTTTATTTAGGTTTTTTTTTCATATGGCCTTTGTTACTCTAACATTTCACTGGTATGTGGTGGTGGGGTTTGAACTGGCGTCCTCTCGTATGCCAGGCAAGCGCTGGAACCTCTGAGCCACCACTCCAGCCCTCTCCTAATTTTTTTGATACCCCCTTTTATTGGTTCTGTAAGCATGTAGAAGGTTGCTAAGCGTGTGCCCAGATGCCACTTTGATTTAGGAAAACAGTTAATTTTAAATGGAAGGCTGTTAGCTCTCTGCCTGTCCCCCCCCCCCCTTTGAGAGCGACAGCGAGAGAAAGAGTGAATCAACTTTATTTAATTTTTCATGTGACTTTTGTTGCTCCAATATTTCGTTGTGTATGTGAGGCTGGGGTTTGAAACCACATCCTTGTGCATGCCAGGCAAGTGCTGTAACTGCCAAGCCACCGCTCTAGACCATGTACCTCTCTCTTATAAAAAACAAAACAAACAAACAAACAAGAAAAATCCCTCATTTCTCTAGAATGAGTGAAAATAATAATTCCTTTGCATGGTCTTTTGTGCTGTGATAAACTAGTAGACAGAAATTTTTTTTTTTTGGGTAAGTAAACATCTTATATTTGCTCTGTCCAGCGTTTTAGAAATCCCATAGAATGTAGAAATCTGTAAAAGTATGCTCCTGATCTAAAATATTTTGAGCCATAGCTACTTTCACAATTCTAGAGGATTCTGGAGTCTAGACTAGAATGATAACCGTATTTCACTTAGGTCAGGGATCTTCTTTAGATAGTACCCTGGTTTTAAAGCCATATACTCTCTGATTTATCAGGAAAGCTTTTAGTCTTAGCAAGGTGTCCTTAGTCTGAGGGAATCTGTAGGTAGCTATTAGTACGTGGCTATTAGTACATGGGGTGTGAGCAGTCCTCAGTGCTTAGGGTGAATTGCTTGCACGTGTCACATACCATGAGTCTTCTGATTTCTGTAGTACAATAGTAAAAAGAAAAGACCAGATTATTTTGGTTTTTTAGTCTGTTTTTCTTAAACATTAATCTTAGTATAGCTTAGAAGTTATCTATTGAGAAATGTAGAAGAAAGACAAAATCAGGCCAAGTCTTTGAGCAAGGCATTCCTATATACTTCAGTATGCAAACTTGCATATCCTGCTTTGTTCCAGAAAGGATTTAAGATGGCACAGCTCTGCAGTTTTTATGGTCAGAGTGAGCTTTATTTACACTTGTTAGTCTCAAGTCAAAGTGAATCTGGCTTCCAAGTGCTATATACTTACTTCAACACTGCTGCCATTTTATTTCAAGGTGTTATTACACCTTTAGGGTTCAAAAATATTCACTAGTCATAAATCTTTATCCTGTGATGTTAGAATCTTTTTTTTTTTTTTTTAATCAGACAGTAGTCGTTGGGTGCCAAGTCTGGTGAATAACCTGGATAGACAATCCAGGTTGTTAGAGCTTTTGGTTTATAGTTTTTCACTCATGGACCAAGAGTCAAAAAACGTTTTCAGGATGATGAAACCACTTTCTGAGCCACAGTTAACTTTTTGTTACATCTAGCAGACTTGAACAATGGGTCCAATTGACTCTTGGTCTTTGTGGGATGTTGTCACTGTAGCAGTGCCACTGAGATCAAATAAACAAGTTAAGATTGTCCTCAATTGTGAGTTTGATATGAATATTTTCTGAGGTTTAGACTACAGCAAAAGTTTTCCATTGCAAATTTCATGTTTTCAGGTTTAAAGAGTACATTTAATTATTAACCTTAGTAATTTTCTTTTTCTCTTTTCTTTCTTTCTTCTTCTTTTTTTTTTTTTTAAGAAAGAGTGAGAAAGAATCAATTTTATTTATTTTTCCCTCTGGCCTTTATTTCTCTGACACTTAGCTGTGTATGTGGTGCTGGGGTTTGAACTTGGGTCCTCATGCATGCCAGGGAAGCACTTTAACCTCGGACCAACCGCTCCTGTCCCAATAATTTTCTTGAAATGTGATTTTTTTCAGCTCTTCATGAGAGATCGAAAACAGACCAGGTTCTAACTGCTTTTTATCACTTAGTGAAAATCTTTGAGAGGTGCTTGTGTTTTTTCCTTTGTAATCATTCAGTTGGATGAATCAAACTATTCAATAGCATTTTATAAAATGAGACAGGCTTATAGAAAGCTGAGGCTTAATGTAAGGAATCAGATACAAGATTCAAATTTGGGGCTGTGATAGAGTTTGAATGTGTTGAGTACGTAGTGCTGCTTTAATAGACATCAGGTATACCTTTAATTTTAATTATAGGAATATGAAAATTAAGAGCTTTTCCTCTTTTATTTTCACATGTTTCAATTTCTGGATTTAATTAGCAAAGTTAAATGTTATTTCTTTCTGTAGTCATTTTTAATTTTATACTTGAAGCATCTGCATGAATTCCTAAATGATCGTGTTTTGGCCTTGAAAATAGTTGTTGTATAGTACATTGGCTATTCCTTTTTTTCTACAAATCAACAGGAAATGTTTTATTTATTGTTGCATTCATGTTTTTGTTGATGTATTAATATATACTAGTCATATGTAAGATGTGTTAGCTATAAAAGTCACAGAAATTTATTATGGAAAAGCATTTGTGTTCTAATCTTGTTTTAAAAATTTGTGTGTTTTATCTAGGTTGATGCAGAAAGTGTTTTCTCTATTAAACATTTACTAAATTTCATTTGTGATGGAAGCCTCATGTACTTGTGACTTGAAGGTGTGATCATTTTAATTTTGGAAATATTTTAGACTTGTATATTGTTTGTACTGTGGTCTAGGATTTATTAGGACTGAATTAGTTAAGGTCACTTGCTACCAAATTCATTTCCTGAGGAATGTGATGTCATCTTCTGTGAGGTAGCCCGACTTGGTGGCAGCTTCACTGGAAGTGTGAGCATTGGAGAACAGTTGGTCCCTAAATAAAAATTAGATGTTATAGATATCATGAAAACAAGTATTGTAATTTTTATTTATTTATAGTGAGAATGAGATGTGTACTAGATAAACACATGTCAGAAGTCCTTTGCTTGGTGCTGGAGCGGTGGCTCAGCACTTACAGTGCCTGTGTGGCATGTGCAAGGATGCGTATTTGAATTCCAACACCACGTACACAACGAAGTGTCGGAGAAATAAAAACCACATGAAAAACTAAGTAAAATTGATTTTTTTCTCTCTCTTTTAAAAAAGAAAAAAAGAGAAGTGCATTACTTGATCATTCTCACTTTGCTTCCTTATCCTTCCTATAGAGGCCATATAAGCCACATATATAATCTGTTCAAATCTAATATACCCTCCACTCCTTCCCCCTTAGTTGTGTATGTGGTGCTGGAGTTTGAGCCTAGGTTCTTGTGCATGCTAGGCAAGCATTTTACTGCTGAGCCACCCATCCAGCCCTTCACTTGGCAGTTTTAAAAGTGGGATTGTGAGATCATATGACCCTACCTCCATCTAAGCCTTACAAAAGGTGGAAACAATGGCTTCCATTCCAAGGTTCTGAAGCAAGAGGCGTGTCCTTAGTTGTAGGCAGTCCCATTCCAGGAAAAAAATTTTTTTTCTGTTTGGAGGTCAAACCCAGGACCTTATACCCCAGCTATGTCTTCAGCCCAGGCATAGTCCTTCTGTAGATTTTGAGTTCCAGGGGACATGGGGAAAGGGTCTCTGAGGGTGTGGGGCGGTCTCTGGGAAGTTAGGTTCTGGTGATAATGGATCACCATGGTTTTGACTGTAGGCTAACTGAGCTGAATAGAGGCTGTGGTGTTGGCTTCTTTCTTCTCTCTTGGAAGGATGCAGTCAAAATGTGACTCAGGGCTGAGTAAAGACCTCCTCAGGGGGAGGCAAGCTTGTTGTAGGCTGGCCCTGTGCCTGCTCTCTTCTGTCCTGGTAGTCAGCTGGGAAAGTATAGGGATGGCCTCTTCTAGGCAGAGGGGTGCAGCATGTTCTGAGCCAAGCTGTAATGTAGGTTGAAGATAATAGCTTTGTTTGCTTTTATAGACACAGAAACATTGTTACACTGTAATGGTGATTGGATTGGATTTGTTCCTTGTTTAGTATGGAGTGTTGTTGTTTTGTTTTTTTTTTACTATAAAGGGGGGGTGATAGAGAAAAAGAGAATCAATTTCATTGTTAGTTTTTCATGTGACTTTCATTTCTCCAAACACTTCTTTGTGTACCTGGACCCTTCTTTGTGTATGTGGTGCTGGGGTTCGAACCCACGTCCTTGCGCCAACCAGGCAAGCTCCTTAACCATGGTTTGCTGCTGATTTCCCTCTTGTGTCATCATTGGTTTGTGCCGGGTTTTACACTGCTTTTACCTCGTACTTTAGTGAGTTAAGTGTTTTGCTATTTCCTCTTAGTCTGTGGCCTCTTAACTCTCATATCCTAAGGTGAGTACAGATGTTTAGAAAACCTTTGTCAAGTGAATAAGAGTGTCAACTTTGGAGTGAGAAACAAAAATAAGATAATAATTGATATCTTGTGCAGTGTGCAAAAATGGATCATAGACTTAATGTGAGATTTAAAACTATAATCTACCAGGAGAAAATATTTGCAACTTTGGGTTAGGCAAAGATTTCTTACATATATCATCAAAATCATGTTCATTAAAGCAATGACATATTGGACTCCCATCAATGTCTACTGCTCTTTCAAAGGGTCTTGTTAATGTTATAAGGTAGCAAAGAGAGAAGCCATAAACTGGGAAAAAGTATTTGCAAATCTGAATACAGAAAGGACTATTCAGAATATGTAAAGTTCTTTGAAACTCAGTAATGAGTAAAAACACCAATTTAAAAATGAGTAAGAGATCAGATATTTTGCTAGAAAACATATGAATGGCAAGCACATAAAAAAAAGTTATGTACCAGTTCTTAGAGGAAATATAAATTAAAATATTATATATTGTTTCTCATGTTTTTAGAATGCTTAAAATAATAAAAAGATACTGACCATACTAGGTGCTAGTGAAGATGTGGAACAACTGGAACTCTTGCACAGTTCTGGTTGAAATACTATTTTGAAGCCAACCATGGTGGTACATACCTGTAACCCCAGTGACTTGGGAGTCCAAGGCAGGGAGGATTGCAAGTTCAAGGCCAGCCTTAGTCACTTTGTAAGAACTTGTCTCAGAATAAAAAGTAATAAGGGCTGGGGATGTAGCTCAGTTGTTGTAGAGCATCCTTGGGTTCAGTCACCACTAAAGTATCACAAGGGGGAAAATGAGAGGGAGTGGTAGAAAGGAAATATTACTTTGGAAAACAATTGGACAGTTTCTTTTTTCTTTTTTTTTTTTTTTAAAGAAAGAGGGACAGTGAGAGAGAGAGAGAAAGAGAGAAACAACTTTACTTAGTTTTTCACATGGCCTTAGTTGCTCCAACACTCAGTTGTGTACGTGGTGCTGGGGTTTGAACCCGGGTCCTCATGCTTGCAAGGCAAGCGCCGAAACCACTGAGCCACCGCTCCAGCCCTGGACAGTTTCTTTAAGAGTCAAGTACATTTACCATGTGAACCATTCCTGGGTATTTATCCAAGTGAAAGAAAAATATAGGTTCAATCAAATATGTATGCAAATGTTTATATTGGTTTTTTAAAAAAATAAATAACAAAAGGTAAGAACCATTAAATTTTCCCTAATTATGAACAGAGAAACTGAGACAGGCATACATTTCAGTAAAAGGAAGTGGGCTACTAACACATGCAACAAATGGATGCATCTGAAATGCATTATGCTAAGTGCAAAATGTTAGACCCCGAGTATATGTACTGAAGGGTGGCATTGTGTTGGAAAACACAGGACTGTTTGGGTCAATAGTTGTCAGGAGTTAGGGAGAAGGGGAAGGGTTGACTGTATAGTATCACAGGGGAATTTCCTGGGATTATAGAACTTTTCTATGTATCTTCATTTTGGTGGGGTGGTCATAAGAACCAAATCAAGAATAATAGTTATAGATGATTTAGAAATTTTGCTGCTTTTTGTTAAAAAGGTTGACAGAACTTGGTAGGGTTGAACACTTTGCCTTAGAATGTGATAATCTCTGAAGGCATTTTAGGTAGTTGCTGTGTGGATCTTCTGTATGCCTAATCAGAATAAAAAATAAAAAGGGCTGGGGATATAGCTCCAGGGTGTGGGGTCTATGATGTTCATAGTCTGGGGATCAGATGGTCATTGTATCAAGGAAAGCCAACATGCCTTGAAAAATAAGGAAACGTTCAATGAGACATTAAGTAGAGTTTGTGATAAAGGAAAATAGGACAGACACGGTGCGCATACCACATCCTGCCTTTTGTTTCCACGATCACTGCCCCTTTTGTCTCCATGACCAGCCAGCCAGTGCTGAATCCATGTGAATGAAATCAGGGTTCTGTAATTCATACTTGGCTTGCCATTTCTTTCTTTTTTTAAATTTACTTTTTATCAATTTATTTATTTATTTTTTTTAAAGAGAGACAGTGAGAGAGACAGAGAAACAACTTTATTTAGTTTTTCACATGGCCTTAGTTGCTCTAACAGTTGTGTACGTGGTACTGGGGTTTGAACCCAGGTCCTCGTGCTTGCCAGGCAAGCACCGAAACCACTGAGCCACAGCTCCAGCCCCTGTCAATTTATTTTAAATTAAAATTCATGCACTGTTTATAACTGTATACTTTGAAATTCATTACTGGCTTGCCATTCGTCGTCCCCCCCCCCCCCCCCCCCCCCCCCCCCCCCCCCCCCCCCCCCCCCCCCCCGGGCTGAGGACCTTGCCTGTGCTAGGCAAGTGCTCTGCCACTGAGCTAAATCTCCAATCCCTGTCTTGCCATTCTTAATAATTTGTTTTTACTTTATATTTCTGAAATAAAATTGGATTGTGTTATTTCAGTTTCAGAATTTAATTACACCTATGAGTTACTGTTAATACAGATTCTCTGGAGTATTGCCCAGGGGAGCATATGCGGAAGACTTACTTAGATTCTTAGTATTTACGTTTTAATCAGTTTGTGAGACTTGAACCCCACCATGAATGTTATTCTGGACCTCCTATAAATGTTAAGAGAGTCAGGATATGGTAGTGGCCTCTGGAGCTGTAGTGCCTGGATTTTGTTTCCTAGTGCCATTTACTAACAGTGTAACCTTTGTCGGTTATCTAACCTCTGTCTATGCTTTAGTTTCCTCTTCTGTAAAAGGGTGACAATTACAACATTAGCTTTGTGGAGAAACCCTGTGGATTAAAGCAAGCTATTAAATGGAAAGCCCCCACAACAGTATGTGATACTTGGTAAGTTGTTTTTTTTTTTTTAAAGAGAGAAGAACAGTGAGAGGGAGACAGAGAGGCAGAGACCCAGAGACAGAGAGAATCAATTCTTATTGAGTTTTTCACATGGCTTTCCTTGCTCTGGCACTTAGTTGTGTATGTGGGTGCTGGGGCTTGAACCGTGTACTTGTGCATGCCGGGCAAGCGCTGTAACTGCCGAGCCACCGCTCCAGCCCTGACACCTGGTAAGTTTGATGGCAGTGTTGTTCTTTGTCAGTGAATAGCCTCATAAATCTTCCTAAATGTTAATTGATCAATTGATTGGCAGTGCTGGGGTAATGGAACCCAGGGCCTCAAGCATGCAAGGTAAGTGCTCCACGCCTCTAACCCTAAATACTTAAGAGTGTCCATAATGAAATCTCATTTTGGCTTCCTGATTTCCAGATTTCCTTAGTTTTTGTAAAGCCAATGGACTTCCACCATATTTTCTTTCTGTTGGGAACATGAGGCTCAGCTGGCTTGTAGAAGAATTGGTGGTAAACAACTCTTAAGGGGTCCAGCTGGCTTGTAATTAGCAAATTGCCTGACCGCATGACTAAGCTATTCAGCCACTCATTTGTTACAATTGGAGAAAGGTGTTTGCATTGTACCCTATTGGCTGTTGTAATGGATAAGTAGAGTAGCAGCTAGTCAGGTAAAGCAAGCTGCCCAAGGAGAAAGCAGCCAAAGGAGAAGCAGTAGCCAGAGAAGAGCAAGAAAGCAAGCAGCCGCGTCCTGAAGGAAGAGAAGACAGAAGCAGTCAGAGAAGAAGCAGCAGTCAGAAGAAGCCGCAGCAGAGACGTCAGAGAGATCAGCGGTAGAAGATGCAGGTCCCGTGTTACAGCCGCCGGTGTTTGCCCCCTTGTTCCCGGCTCCCCAACTCTTCCTAACTCAGCCCCTCGGAGGATGGCCCAGCGTTGGGTCATTCTACCCGTTCCTCGCTCTGGAGTGCAACAGGGAGCGACTCCTCGCCCCATCCCCGCCCTAACTCGACCCCTCAGAGGACGGCTCACTAGGTCGTTCTGCCCGCTTCTCGCACAGGAACGCTGCGGGGAGCGACTCCTCTTCCCCCGTCCCCAGCCCTGTCCTGCAGGCGCCCGGTTCCCAGTGTCCTGCTGGCCCCCCCTGGGGAAGGCTAAGGTCCCCCGAGGCCGTTCCACCCGCTCCCCACTCCAGAACCCAGGGGGAGTGACACTTTCCTGCTGTGTAATTCCTCTGTTATGCTTCATTGATTTGATATTTTAGTGGACATGCATTTGTTACAAGTATATAATTAATTTGTCTTCTAAGGACTTAGCATATAAACTAACTGGAAGTAATTTGTTATAGCATATACTTGTTTGTTCAGAGTTGCAATTTTTTTTTTTTTAAAGAGAGAAGGACAGTGAGAGAGAGAAAGAGAGAATCAATTTTTATTGAGTTTTTCACATGGCTTTCATTGCTCTGACATTTAGCTGCTTACATGGGTGCTGGGGTTTGAACTCATGTACTTGTGCATGCTGGGCAAGCGCTGTAACTTCTGAGCCACTGCTCCAGCCCTGTAAAATTATTTTATTCCCTTAAAAAGATATGAGACAAGGGGCTGGAGTAGTGGCTCAGTGGTTTGCGCACCTGCCTTGCATGTGCAGGGGCGCGCAAGTTCGTACTCCAGCACCACGTATACAACAAAGTGTCTGAGCAACAAAAGCCATGTGGAAAAGTAAATAAAATTGATTCTCTCTCTCTCCCTCTCACTGTCCCTCTCTTTCTCTAAAAAAAAATAAAAGGACACATAAGGAATGTATCTCTTAAGTGAGGAGCCAGGGAATGTTAGAGGGCTGACTACTGTAAGCAAAGAACATTAGCTTGTTTACTTTGTTGTTTACTATATTACTTTTGTAAAATTCTTTTTTTTTTTTCATAGAGAGAGGGACAGTGAGAGAGACAGAGAAAGAGAGAAACAACTTTATTTAGTTTTTCACATGGCCTTAGTTGCTCCAACACTTGTGTACGTGGTGCTGGGATTTGAACCCAGGTCCTTGTGCTTGCCAGGCAAGCGCCGAAACCGCTGAGCCACCGCTCCAGCCCCTGTAAAATTCTTTTATATAGAAAAGTGCTCTCAGCACAAACCTGATCGCATTTGTCAAGAGTATTTTGAAGATGCTTGTTAAAAAGCACTTGTGGGATGGCTTGTGGAAATGGCTGTGAGGTTGCACAAAGTATTTTTGGATTCTTCAAATCCATTTTTAGTAGGAGAAAATACAGTATGACTTGTAAGCTTGATGATAGCAAATCAGTTTACTAGACTTTTCTCCTTGTGGGGTTAACTTGGGTAGTGTTTATTAGAGGTACTTAAGGAACCATGAACTGATTTGCTAACAGTGTTTATGTCCTCTGTACTGAGGATTTAAGGTGACTTCTGCAGCTGAGAAGGCTTCCTTTTCTGAACCCAAGGTCTAGAACCGTGCTACTGATAGAAATAGCCTATAAGCCATATATGTAATTTTAAATTGTAAAAATATGCACATAATAAAATTTAAGGATTTTAATGATTTTTAAGTGTAGCGTTCAGTGGTATTAAGCACATTTACATTTTTGTGTTATCATGATCATTATTTTTAGAGAGTTTTCATCATCCCAAACAGTAACAGTAACTCCTTATTTCCCCTCCCAACCTCTATTCTGGTTCTTGTCTCTGTGTAATTTTCTTATTCTGGAAACTACAGATAGAGTTAAATATTTGTCCTTTTGTATCTGGCTTATTGTACTTAGCATAATCTTTTCAAGGTTTATTGATGTATTAGCCTGTGTCAGATTTTATTCTGTTTTTATGGCTGAATAATATTTCTTTCTTTTTTTTATTAGAAAGACAGAGAGAGAATCAATTTTTATTGAGTTTTTCACATGGCTTTCGTTGTTCTGACACTTAGCTGTGTACATGGGTGATGGGGTTTGAAACCATGTACTCGCGCATTCTGGGCAAGCGCTGTAACCGCCGAGCCATGGCCCCAGAACCCTGAATAATATTTCATTGTATATATTTATAATTTAATATATAAGCTTTATTTCCAAAATAACATTATATATGTAATCATAAAAATATTGAATGTAAATATTAAGTAATTTATAATTAAGGTGTTATTTCATATATAAAATTCATATGTATTTATTTAAATTTTTTTTAAGAAGGGGTTAGAAAGATTCAGTTTTTGTTTTCCAACACTTAGTTGTGTATGTGGTGATGGGATTCAAACCTGGGTCCTTGTGCATGTCAGGGAAGTGCTCTTCCACTGAGCCACTTTTCCAGCCTCTGTATTTATTTATATTTATGTCATAGAAGACAGATTTGTGAAGAATTTAGACATAAGCAATAGGGGTGAGGATTAAAGGTGACAAAGATTTAGGCATAGCTTTTCCTTTGTATCAAACCTCACAAGGAATGAGAGCTTTGAGAGGAAGAAATTTCACTGTGAATTTCTTTTCACCAGTACCTCTGAACAAAGGCCTGAGGGACTCTTGACAGGATTTTATTTGGTTGATTCACACCTTCTAAAATACAGTGCTGGTGCTGGTACTTTTTTTTCTTTTTCCTCCCAGTGTGAGGGCGGTATAACATTTTGAGTAGAAGATTTTGAATATTGAGTAGAACTGGAACAGAAATTTTCATTTGGTGCTGTGCAGCTGGATAAAAAATTCTTGCCTAAAATGTGCAGTTTTTCCTTTCCTTTCCATCCCCATTTATTGAACATGAAGGGGAGTGCGACAGACTTACATCAGTCATTTTTCTCATTCCTCTGGCCATCAGGAGCTAAGGTAACACAGGAGGAGGTAGAGAATAGAGATGCCCACTAGCAGTATTTTAGGGTGTTGTACTATTGTGTGAATATATCACCCTGAGGAGTTAGATTAGGTGTGTGCCCTGAAACTCATGCAGGTGTTCCACAGGAAGAATGGCTAGAAAAAATGAGCTTGAGATAATGTATTCTCTGCCTGAAAGGAATTTGAATTTCTGAAACTGGGAGATTGGGACATTTCAGTAGGACTGGTGTATCATTGTAGATATTAATAAAATTTACTTTACAGTTGGCTAGATCTGGGACCAAGTTGTAGGTCTACCACTTATTAACTTGGGTGACTTTAGATGTGTTGTTAACTTGGCTTTTAACACTCTCTTCCTTTATGTATAAAGCATTTGTTATCTACCTAATAGTATTTCTATGGAGAAGGTTAGTAATGCTTGTCACATTCAAGGGTGATTATTGTCGCTATAATGCAAAGCAAGAGTTATTTTTGCCACCATAATATAAAGAGTCCTGGTACACTTTCGTGTTCCATGTGCAGGCTGCAGGTGTGGAGCTAATCACTACCAGATGCTTAAAGAGAAGCAAATGTGTATCAGGCTCACAAAAAGAATTCTAGTCCTGGTCTAAGACTCGTGAGTATTCAGATACCATGGATAATTTAAGGAAAACATGTACAATGGGGGAAGTTATCTGTTTATAGTTTTCGGTAGGTTCAAATCAGCCAGTGCGATGTGCCCATAGTAACATAAGGCCTTGGTCTGATGTAAGGAATGAACAGAGAAACAGTCACAGGCAAATCGTACGGTCACAGTTTGGCGACATTGGTGCCAGGTACCTTTTAGAAGTCCTGAGACTGTCTAAGCAGTTCCTGTGGTGGAAGGCCGTGAGTTAGATAAGAAACCTTATGTTACGTTTTGTTAAACCTTTAATCAGATATCAGTGTTTCAATTCAGAATGGCCTGAAGATAGGTCGTCTTTCAGTGCACATGACTGTTCAGAATCACTCATTCCTCCTTGAAATCTTGGTGACTGAGGTTTTATGTATATTTCGGGGGGGGGAGGGATAAGAGACCATGTGGAGAAATGGAAAACAAGAGGTGACTAGGAAATCATTTTAGGATAAACGGTGTTGTGTTTTTGCCAGGAGCCATCTTTCACTTATTCTTCTGGTTAAAATATTTTTAGGTTGTGAAAAGTTTCATGTATTTAATGCATGAAGTGTGTAAATATAAAGTATACATAAAATAGCCACTGTATATCCATTTTTTCATTCAAGAAAGATAATGCTATTAATGTGCAAATAGTGTGTTTTATTCTATTTAAAGAAAATTAGTCTCAGAATTTTAGATGGACAGTAGGTCGAGGAAAAAGTTGGGTACTTAAATGAAAATACATGGGCTTACATATTTATATTGAGGAACTTTGAGGAACTATTTTATACTAACATAATGTGACTGACTTGGAAGGAGGTCGTTACAGAAGAAAAGAAGATGAGAATTTCTTCATGCTCTATTCTGGAGCCATTTCATTTGTAACATCTTTATTATGGTGGCTAGTGTTTCTTCCTGTGTAAGTGCCAGACATATGACTCTAGCTTTTTGAGCTTGTTGTCTTCCTTTGCATGGTCTAGCAAAATATCTGTGCACTGGCTATACTTAGACTGTCTTTCTTTCTGGGAGGGGGAGAAAGAGAGAATCAATTTTATTTATTTATTTTTATCTGGCCTTTGTTTCTCCAACACTTAGTTTTGCGTGTGGTGCTTTGATTCAAACCTGGGTACATGCCAGGCAGGTTCTCCAACCACTGAGCCATTGCCACTGCTCCAGTCCCTATTGTTGAGTTTTTATCCTGCATTCTTAACCACAGGACTCTTCTGCGTCTGCAGTAATACTAAAATGGAAATCTTGAGATGTAGTGGATTGCCACCTTCTACTGGATGATGATGCTAGTGTTTCCTCTGCTTCTGCCAGGTGGTGGGGTTTTTGTGAGGTGCAGGCATCTGTACCCAAGAAGTGTTGCTACTGTGAATGGTGGGCAGTGCCCTCCAGTGTTGCAAGAGACTTCAGCAGCTCACCTTAAATTTTTTGTTTTCTTTTCTTTTTTAATTTTTATTTAGTTTTCCATGTAGCCTTCATTGCTCCAAAACTTCGTTGCATATGTGTTGCTGGGGTTTGAACTTGAGTACTTGCGCATGCTGGGCAAGTGCTGTAACCACTGAACCACCACTTCAGCCCCACCTTCAATTTTTTCTTGATTCTGGGTTCTTTCTTTCTTTCTTTCTTTTTCTTCCTTTTTTTTTGAAGAGCGAGAGAGGGAATTACTTTATTTAGTTTTTTATGTGGCTTTTCTTGCTCCAGCACTTCATTGAGTACATGGTGCTGGGGTTTGAACCCGCGTCTTCCTGCATACCAGGCAGGCACAATATTGGTGAGCCACTGCACCAACCCCTTGCTTATGGGTTCTTGTGAATTTGAAGAGTGAAATCCACAGACCAGGATGAGTGAATGGAAGAACGATTTATTGAAGAAACTGGAACAGGAACAGAACACTTGCACTGTAAAAGAGGGGACCTGGTTAGCAGCATCTCTCTGCCTGAGTTTGCTCAGCTAGTGGTCACTGCATTTGGTTCAGCCTTATGCAGATTAGAGTTTGAGGAAAGTACTGACTCTATTGGTCCAAATTTATGCTAATTAGGGCAGAAATCCACTAATGCCATTGGTCAGACTTTCATTCAGGTTTGCCTAGCTTTCATTTTCACCCTTCCTGCTTCCAGAAAGCAGGAGGTTGATATTATTGAATCCCTCTCTCACGCTCAGTGAGATTAGGGGTGAAGTGAGGGTGGGGGTGGGGAGTATAAGGGTGGCACAGGGGTGGCACCTGGAGGTGCAGTGCCAAGTGAAGGGATCCAGCAGCAGACATCTGTACTATGCTAGGCCTGACCCCTCAACCATGACAGGTCAGAGCTGGCGCACCTTGACTTGCCTGGGTGCTGGATCCCATTGCCTCAGGCCAGCTGTGTTGGCTGCCTGCGCTCCAATACAAACATGGGCTGCCACTCTGCAGTTCCATTGCCCCTGTCTTGGGACCAGAAGGCCAACTGCACAGCTTGGGTGCCGCAAGTGGCTTGTCTTTCATAAGCAAACTACCCATTTCATAGTAGAGACCTAATGCTTTTTTTTTTTTTTTTTTGCCTACTTCATTAATACATGTATTTTTAGATAAGTTTCTTTAGTTCACTAGTTTATTTTAACAGTTTTGCTTTGTTGTAAGAGCCTGCTATGTATGGAATTAGAAAGCACAGATTGAATTCAGTTTTCAAAGCCGGTCATCTTAGAAATGCCAGTTGTACAACCTTCATTTTACCCTCTGCTCCTTTTTTGGGGGGTATGGAAATTGAACCCAGGGGTGCTGTAGTACTGGGCCACATCCCCAGCCGTTTGTATTTTTTAAATTTTGAGACAAGATTCTTGCTAACTTGATCAGGTTCTTGCTTGGTTGCTAATGCTAGTCTTGAACTTGGGATTCTTTTTTCCCAGCCTCCCACATAGCTGGGATTACAGAATTGCACCCCTGCGCCTGGCTTGACTCCTTTGTTTTATGTTAGGACCATTTCAGAAAAATTTGGTTGTCCTTTTTTTCCTTGAGTATAACACTAAAAATTCCAACAGAACATTGCTTTGACCTTGATTAAACTGTGACTTTTATATGAAAGTGAAAATTGGCATTTTGGAAGCTATTTATAGTGGTGTGATGGCAGTTGTTTTGCATAGTGTCCGTTTGAAAACCATGTAACAAAAGAAACATGTTTTAAATGGGACAGCCTTTGGTTGTAACATTATCTTATAAATCATTTTTAATTACACAAATGTTACCTGTAAAAAGTTAAAGTTCAGATAAAGGTAAAAATCCCACTGCATTCCATGTCCATCTAGAAAATAAGGAAAATCTTTTTGTTTCTCTTTTTTTTGTTTTGTTGTAGTGGTACTAGGGATCAAACCTAGAGGTACTTTGCCACCCGGTTACTTTGTGGGCCAAAGTTTTTTATTTTGAGACAGAATTTGTTAAGTTACTGAGGCTGGCCTTGAATACACCCAACAGGAAAATCTTTTTCTAATACTTTGAATATAACCTTCCTTTATCTTTTGCTTACATACATACATATATATGCTCTTGGGAAATATCTTTAACAAAAGTTATAAATTATTTGTATTACGTAAGGAATTGTGTTCTTTTTTAGTAAGATTGTTTTGTTTGGATTTCATTCTCAGTACATGTGGATCTACCTCATTCTTTTCAAGTGCTCTGTATTGTGAATAGACATGTATGTCCAATACTTCCTGTTGCATACAGCATTATGATGAACATTTTTGTGTAATTCTCCTGAAACACATATGTGAATGTTTTCCTGAGGTGGATTTGGAAGACTTGGAGTTTATATATCTAATATTCTTCTTGTTGAATTCAATAAATAGAATATTGTTTGACAAAACTGGCTAATAATTATGAAATATATTGTGTATTTATAATACTGTTATATAGGGAGATGGAAAGTCAAGGGCTAGTGTAAAACCAGATGTTGTCCACATGGGCTGTGCATCAGAATTACCTGTGGGACTTCTGTGCATCACCACTCCAGGAGAGTGACTTATCTCAGGTCTTTGAATCAGCACAGCTGACCCTTAATGTGTAGAGGAAAGTTAAATACAAGCAATATGTCCTGAGACTTTATTAGAATGCCCAAATTTTACCCTGTGCCTAAGATTCCCTATTAAATGCAGCAGAAAAAAATATAGCAGAAAAATTTCTTTGGACTCAAGGTTAAGTTTATTGACCTTTATCTTTCCAAGCATTTAGTAAAGTGTAAATGTCTAATGATTAAGATTGACAGAGAAGACAAAAGAAAATATTTTTGGACGAAGGGGTGGCAGGATTGTAAATATGTGGTTTGAGCAGGACTGGATTTATAGGATTGTGTTATAGGTTTTATAAATAATATGAATGTGGGTGTTTAAGCTTTTTGTTATTAAGAAATTCAATTTGAAGGTAGAGATGCATAGATTATAGTGATTGAGAGCCAGACCCTGTGTATAGACCACGTGGGGTTGAATCACCCCTCTACCATAGTAGATCTGCGAACTTTAACAAGTTAGTTAGCCTGAGTCTGTGTCTGTAAAATGGGGATAATGATAGTATTTATCTTACAGGAATATGAGAATATCAAGAGTTATTGTATATAAAAAGAAGCATGCTTGACACATTGTAACTTACGACATGTCAGCTGTTAATTGTTTTCATTTATTACAAATGGTTATTAGTAATACTAATGATAATCTTCAGGCGATATCTCATGCTTAAAATATTTCTATGTGATCAGGAATCAGCAGCTAAAGGTGAAGAACTTGAACTCTGGAATATTGATTTAAGATCACTTTGATATAGCAAAGAGAAGACTGTGTGTGTGTGTGTGTTTAGTAGTGGGATTGAACTCAGGCACTCTAGCACTGAACAGCGCCAGCAGTCCTTTTTCTGTTGCTGTTTTGGAGATGGTGTCATGCTAAGTTTGGAATTTGGGATCCTCCTGCTTTACTTAGACTCTGGAAGGTGTGCAGCACCATGCCCAGTTTGTGTGTGTGTGTGTGTGCGTGCGTGTGTGTGTGTGCGCGAGTGTGGTGTTAAAGAGGACAGAGAATCAATTTTTATTGAGTTTTTTTCACATAGCTTGTGTTACTGTTGTACCTAGTTGTATATGTGGGTGTTGGGGTTTGAACCCATGTACCTGCGCATGCTGGGCAATCTCCCAGCCACGGCTCTAGCCCCCGTTTTTTTGTGTTCTTAATCTATTTAAGGTTCTGTATATTAATTCTTGATTATAAAAATGGAGAATTAGTTAAGATTTCTTGTTTATGTATTTGGTAGCAAACCCCATAGGCATTTAGAATAAAATAGACCCTGTCTAATTTGCCAAGTATCTGTGGTGCTTCATTTTGTAAAAGCAAAAAAGCCTTGGAAATAGCTTTTACTATTGCTCTCTTCTGTGAAAAATTTTTATAGAAATAAGGAACAACAGATGCTTGAGGTGAGAATTTTTGGATTTACAAATTAGAGAAGTGATAATTGGCAAAGTTCCTGAGTGGTGGGTACTATGTAGGTGTACAGACACAAAATGAATTGTGGTGAATTGATAAGCTTTAGAAATAACTCCATGAAATTTAATGTTTCCCCTCAGCATGATGTAAGATTAAAATTCGCTTTTAAATTTTATTCACCTGTTGAATCTTGTATTTTAATTTTGACTGTATAGTTGGTTATATTTCTGTCCTATGAAAAACCAGCATAGAACCTGTTCTACCAGTATCCCTGACTTCATTTCTTCCAGTACCACCTGACCCTGCCAACCAGCGACACAGTGGTGCATGTGCAGCTCTCCATAGCTTTGCTTGCACCATTCCTCTGCTTAGAGTAGGCTCAGTCCTCCTTTCCTCACCTGGCAAGTCCTGCTAACCCTTGTAACCAAGCCAGATTCCTTCTCTGACCACTCTGCAGGAACAGTTGTTTCTCCTTAAAGGCTCTGCAGCATAGCTGTGGAATTAGGCCCAGGAGTTAGATTGCTTGATTCTTATACTGACTTGGCCACATGCTAGTTCTACAGTCCGCCCCCGCTTTTTTTCCTGGAGAAAATGGTTACATAACATCACATTTTAAACTGCATAATCCAGTGGATTCAGTCAATTTTAGCATAATCACAATATGTGCAATCACTATATAATTCCATGATATTATTATTTTTGGTATCAGGGATTGAACCCAGAGTCACTTAAGCACTCACATCCTCAGAGGGGTACTTTTGCCTCAGCCTCCCCAGTAACTGGGATTACAGGTATACACCACTGTGTATTGCAATTCCAGAATATTTAATTATGTCCCAAAGAGATTTCTGAGTGCTAGCATTATAACTCAACTCCCATCCCACCCTGCCTTGGCAACTACTATTCTGCCTCCTTTCTGCTGACAGATTTCCCTATTCTGGACATTTACATACATAGAATCATGCAGAATGTGTTTGTTTCTGGATTCTCTCATGTAGCATAATGTTATCAAGGTTCATCCATGTGGTGGTAGCGTGTAATAGTGCTCTATGCCTTCAGCGTATGTCATCAGTTGATGGACATATGGATTGTTTCTACTCTTTGGTTGTTATAACACTGCTGTGCAGGTTTGTGTGTAAATAGTGTGAATGTATGTTTTCAGTTCTTTTCGGTGTGTACCTAGGAGTGTAATTGTAGGGCCATATAGTAATTTTAATTCTTGGAAGAACTGCTATCTGTTTCCAAAGCAGTTGTACCATTTTATGTTTCCGCAGGACATGCCTGAGGGTTCCAGTTTTTCTGTATCCTACCAGTACTAGTTATTTTCTTTTTGGTTGTGGCCAGCCTGGTGGATGTGAAGTGGTATTTTATTGTTTTGATTAGCATTCTTTAATGACAAATGAGTAAAACATCATTTCATGTACTTATTGGCCATTTGTATTTGTTTGGGGGAAATGTCAATTTAAATTCTTTTTCTTTTCTTTCTTTCTTTCTTTCTTTTTTTTTTTTAAGAGAGAGAGGGACAGCGAGAGAAAGAATCAATTTTATTTAGTTTTTCATGTAACTGTTGCTTCGAGACCTCACTGTGTCCGGGGTGCTGGGGTTTGAACCTGTGTACTCCACGCATGCCAGGCAAGCGTCATAACCACCAAGCCACTGCTCCAGCCCTATTTCAATCTTTTATTCACTTGTAATTGGGTTTTTGGTTTCTCTGTGTTTTTACTTTTTAATTGTTGAGTGGGTTTTTTTTTTAAAGAGAGAAGAGGGATTGTGAGACAGAGTGAAAGACAAAACAGTTTTTATTTAGTTTTTCATGTGGGATTTGTTGCTCTGACCCTTTGCTGTGTATGTGGTGCCAAGGTTTGAACCTGTATCTCCTTGTGCATGCCAGGCAAGTGCTGTAACTACTGGTCCAGCACCTTAAATTGTTGATTTGTAAGAGTTCTTTTTATATTCTGCATGCTGGTCTCTTATCAGATATATGATTTGCAAATATATTCCTCCCACTTTGCAGAATTTCTTTTGTGATAATATTCTTTTATGCAAAGCTTTTTGTTTTTATAATGTTTAATTATTTGGTTTTTTTCCTTGGGTTTTTCATAGCATATCAAATAAAATGTACCAAATCCAAGGTTATGAAGATTTACCATTTTTATTCCTCAGAAGTCTATGGTTTGGGCTCTTACCTTTAGAGGTTTGATACATTTTTAATTTTTGAGTACATTGTGAGATAGGAGTCCAACTCCATTCTTTTGTATGTGAATATCCAGCTGTCTCACATCATTCATTGAAGAGATTATTTGTTGGACCCTAAGGCCAACATGATGCCTGGCCGGATGCCAGAGAAAAGAATTGGTGGTAAACAACTCTGTAAGAGGCTCAGCTGGCTTGTATCTTCCCTAGTAATTAGCAGACTGTCTGACCGCATGACTAAGCTATTTGGCCACTCATTTGTTACAATTGGTTGAATGTGTTTGCATTGTATCCCTATTGGTTGTTGTAACAGATAAATACCGGGCATACAGCGAAAAATCATAGCCACTAGTCAGAGAAGCAGCAGCGGCAGAGACAGAGGAGAGCAGCAGAAGAAACGGAGACAGAGAAGCAGCAGAGGCAGAGAAGAAAACCTAACATGCAGGCAGTAAGAGAGGAAGAAAAGCCTCGGAAGTAGAAATAGGGACTTTAGTGGGGCAGTAGAAACAGGGACTCTAAAGAGAGAAAATGTGAATAGCCTTGACTCTAAATGTAAAAGCCTTGCCTCTAGGAAGAGGAAGGAGATGTAAAAGCCTCTAGTGAGAGGAG
>PVKS010003132.1:0-107904 GCA_004027875.1 Aplodontia rufa | reverse complement strand
CCTTTTACATGTGGGTCTTTGGGGGACTTTAACGCCCAAGCTACAGCACTGCCAAAGTCAGTACAATGCCAATAAAAATTCTAACAAAGTATTTTTCAGAACTTAATGCAATGATTCTTAAATTCATACAGAAGGTTAAGGAGACAAGAATAGCCAAATAAATTTTAAGAGGAAAAATAATACATGCATATGTTGGGGGAGGATTTAATCCCAGAAGGTCTTTTAATAGTGTGATACTGACCCAGAGAAAGGCAAATACACATATGAATAATAGTGGTGATCATTAAATTACAGGAAAAGGACAGCCCTGGAGGTGTGGAGACAAGTGTCTATCAAATAAAAAAAAAAACAGAATCAGGGGCTGGAGTGGTGGCTCAGTGGCTACGGTGCTTGCCCAGCATGCGTGAGTACACGGGTTCAAACCCCAGCACCCACGTAACACAACTGTCGGAGCAACGAAAGCCATGTGAAAAATTCAATAAAAATTGATTCTCAAATAAACAATAATAGATGCTGGAGGGGTTATGGAGAGAAAGGCACACTAGCACACTGTTGGTGGAACTGCAGACTGGTATAGCCCCTCTGGAAAGCAGTGTGGAGAATCCTTAAAAAACTAGGGATGAGCCCACCATACGATCCTGCTATTCCCCTCTTGGGTATTTTTCCAGGGGATTTAGAATCAGCTCATTACAGTGACAAAGCAAAATCAATGTTCTTAGCAGCTCAATTTACAATAGCTAAATTATGGAACCAACCCAGATGCCCCTCACTGGATGAATGGATCCAAAAACTGTGGTACATATATACCATGGAGTTCTACTCAGCAATTAGAAACAATGATATTGCAGCCTTTGAAGGTAAATGGATGGCTGTGGAAGAAATTATGCTGAGTAAAATCAGTTTAACCCAGAGAACCAAGGGTTGAATGTCTTCACTCATCTGTGGAGGCTGGAGCTAGACCCTGGCCATTGAGAAAGGAGGTCTATTATGATGTTTTAAATCCGGATAAGTTGTAATGTCATACAACCTAAGGCATTTGTAGAGATGTATTGGGAAGGAAGGGGGAAGGGATAAGGTTGGGTAATTGCAGGGGGCTCTTGGGGGTAAATCTAATTTTCAGAATTTATATATATATTATATTATTTTGTTAGAAGCTTGTTGGATTGTTCAACAAATAAGTTTCGGAATAAAAGAAATTGATTCTGTCTCTCTTTCTCACACTGTCCTCTCTTAAAAAAAAAAAGATCAATCCAAATTATATTCCATACACAAATAATTTCCAGGTGCTTTGCATCACCCCCCAAAAGGATGCTGTATAAGGTCCTTACCACTCAAGGAAAAATGAAACCTTTTCGTTTGTAAGTTAGTTATCTCAAGCACTTTGTTGTAGTGATATAAAGCTGACTAACACAGGGAAATTGCTGTTGCTACAAAACTGTACCTTCTGATCAATGAATATGACTCAGGCAACCAGTGGTCTGATTTTTTCATCATTGATTAATTTTTCTGGAGTTTCATATAAATGAAATAGGATAATATTTACTTTCATGTGTCTAGCTTCTTTTGCTCACCATGTTTCTGAGGTTCACTCCTGATGTTGGGTATATTAGTAGCTTGCTCTTTGTTGCTGAGTAGTTTTCCATTGTTTGAATACATTAAGAGTTGTTTATCTTTAAAAAAAATCTTAAGAAAGTGAATAGATAAATCAGCCAAGAGAAGATGGATAATTTTTGGAATACTATGAAAAAAAAGTCCCTTATCTTGCATATGGTTCATAGGATAGGAACATGTTTAAATGAAATTGCCAGATCAATTTCCAAAGTGATTATACCATTCTATATTCCAATTAGTAATGTATGAGAAAAGTAAACACATCTTTCGTTTTTGTTCTTAATGTGAGCCTTACCACTGGATATGCAGGGGTATCTCATTTTGGTTTTAATTTGCATCTCCCTAGTGACAAAGATAATGAGCTCATTTTCATATTTTACTTGCATTTGTATGTAATCATTTGTAAATACCTGTTTAAGTCATTGCACATTTTTAATTATTTATCTTTTTTTTCCTGTACTGGGGATTGAATCCAGGAGCTCAGGCGTGATAGGCAAGTGCTCTACCACTGAGCTACATCCCCAGCCCTTTTTCTATATTTTCACTATTGAGTCGTTAGATTCCTTTATATATAATGAACACAAATCTTTTCCCAGAAATAAGTATTATGAATATCACCTCCCATCTATGTCTTGTCTAATGATGTACTTTTTATGAGTATAATTTTTTTTAAAGATAGAAGGACAGAGAGAGAGAGAGAGAATTAATTTTATTTAGTTTTTCTTGTGGCTTTGGTTGCTCCAACACGTAGTTGTATTTGCACATGCCAGGCAAGTGCTCTAACTGCAGAGCCACTGCTCCAGCCCATGAGTACACATTTGTAGTGTTGATGAAATCCAATTTATCTATTTTTATAGTGTGTGTGTGTGTGTGTGTGTGTGTTAGCTACTGGGAATTGAACCCAGAGCACTCTACTGCTAAGCTAGATCCCAGGCCCTTTTTATTTATTTTTATTTTTATTAGAGCATTACATAATTGTGGGGTTCATTTTGATGTATTCATGAAAGCATATAACATAATTTGCTCCATTTCAATTACCAGTGGTACCTCCTTAAGTCCCCTCCTACCTCCCCATAAGCCCCTCACTCTAGTCTATTGGTCTTCTATTCTTTTTTACTTTTTATTTTGAGACAGGGTCTCACTAAATTGTTAAAGCTAGCTTCAAACTTGCAATCCCCCTGCCTCAGCTTCCTGAGATGTTGGGGTTACTGGTGTGTGTCCAAGGCACCCAACAATAGTTAGTGCTTTTCTGTTTTGTTTTGTTTTTTTAAAGAGAGAGAGGGACAGTGAGAGAGAGAGAGAGAAAGAGGAGAGAATCAATTTTATTTACTTTTTCATGTGGCTTTTGTTGCTCTGGCACGTCGTTGTGTATGTGGTGCTGGGGTTCAAATTCGTGTCCTTGCACATGCCAGGCAAGCGCCGTAAGCACCCAGCCACTGCTCCAGCCCCAATTCATGTTTTTTGTATCCTCAAAAATCTTGTCTCCCCCAAGTTCTCAAGGATATTTGCTCTTGTGTTTCCTTGAGGAAGCTTTAGAATTTCACTTTTACATTTAGTTACAGGATCTGAGAATACTCTGTGTATGTGATATAAAATGGGCTTGGGTTCATATTTTCCCCCGACAGAAGGGTAATTGTTCCAGCATCAGCTGTTAAAACGATCTTTGCCATCTTGATCAAAAATAGCTCTCTTGATCCACGGATCTATACATCAAAACCATCCCATTTTGAATACTGCAGCCCTACAGTACATTTTTATAATGAGTTAATGTAAGTCCTTTTAACTTTGCTAGCTTTCAAGATTGTTTATTCTAGGTCATTTGTATAAGTTTTACAATTTGTCCATCTACATCAACAAAACAGTTTTTTTTGTTTTTTTGTTTTTTTTTGGTACCTGGGATTGAACCTAGGAGTACTTAGCCACTGAGCCACCATATTCCCAGCCCTTTTTATTTTTCATTTTGAGACAGGGTCTCACCAAGTTGCTTAGGGCCTAAGTTGCTGAGGCTGGCTTTGAACTTGCGATCCTTCTGCCTCAGCTTCCCAAGTTGCTGAGATGACTGGCATGCACCATTGTGCCCACTTCTGGCTGATATATTTTAAAACACGGCTTTATTAAAGTATAATTTGTCCATGTAAAATAAAATGTACAGCCCATGCCATGGCTTTGTGTATACCAGAAGTTTTCGGCAGTTTTGCTTTCCATGGTTTTAGCTACCCAATGTTAGATGTTATCCAAAAAATAATTAAACAGAAAAGTCCAGGAATAAACAATTCATAAATTTTAAATCTCATGTTCCTCTGAGCTGTGCGATGGAGTCTGTGCATCTCAACCTGTCCTACCTGGGGCACGAATCATCTCTGCGTCCACCACGTCCGCACCGTGCACACTGCCCACCTGTCAGTCACCGAGGAGCCAGCTCAGTCACTGGATCTACTGTCATGTACCCCAGGGTTTGTGTCCACGTTACCCTTATTTTGCTTAACGATGACCCTAAAGCGCAATAGGAGTGATGCGAGCAGCTGGGAACAAAGTGCTTCCTTGAAGGATCAACTCACACACCACTGGAAGAGAAAGGACCGAGTACAGCACAGTAAGATACTCTGAGAGAGCACATTCACATAGCTTTTATTGCAACATCTTATTTAACTGTTCTATTTTCATTAGTTATTGTTGCTAATATCTTACTGTGCCTAATTATACTTTAATATAGACATGCAGGTATAGGAAACAAATATCATATACATAGAGGGTTTGGTACTATCTGCAGGTTCCCGCATCCACCAGGGTCTTGGAATGTATACACCTCCAATAGAGGGGACCACCACATCACATTATTAACCCTTAAATTATGAAGGAATATACAAAACACAGTCTTTGCCATGTTAATCATTTTTAAGAGAACAATTTATTATTTTTTTATTTTATTAGAAGTATATATAGAGATACAATTGAGGGGGAAACATTACCAAACAAACAGTAATCGATGTATATATACTTTGTTATCCAGGGCTAATGCCATATCATGGATGCCCAGCTTGGGTTTCACCTGTTGCAGTTTCCCCCAGAAGAACTCATGCGTTAAATGGGTATCTCGTGGAGGAATGACATCTGCTTCTGAGATGGTTCCCCCCTATTCCCACTCTCCAGTCTCCTATGAGGTTTTCATACACCCTCCCCCCACCTTGTCCCCCTCCCTACACCTCCAAGTATCCTAAGAAGCCATCCCCCTATTACTCTGAGAGTCATACAATTTGAAGTATTGTTAGGTTAGCCGTCTACCCTACTGCTTCCCCATATATTCTAGCATCCACAGATGAGAGAAACCATTCGGCCCTTTAGTCTCTGAGATTGGGATACTTCACTTAGCATAATTCTTTCCATCTCCATCCATTTGATATCAAAAGCCATAATATCGTCTTCTCTAATGGCCGAGTAGTATTCCATTGTATATATGTACCAAAGTTTTTGTATCCACTTGTCGAGTGAGGGGCATCTGGGTTGGTTCCACAGTCTAGCTATAAGTAAATTGAGCTGCTATAAACATTGATGAAGCCACATCACTATAATATGCTGATTCTAACTCTTTTGGGAAAATACCCAGGAGTGGGATAGCTGGGTCATAAGGTGGTTCCATCCTTAATTTTTTGAGGATTCTCCACACTGCTTTCCATAGTGGCTGAACCAATTTGCAGTCCCACCAGCAGTGTAACAGTGTTCCTTAAGAGAACAATTTAGAGGCATTAAGTACATACACGATGCTATGGAAACATCATCAATCTCTACTTCTGGATCGTTTTCATTATTCCAAACAGAAGCTCTATAAATATTACATGACAGCCCCAGTTCCTCCTGCTGCAAGCCGCTGGTGATCTATGACTGACTTGCTGCCCCTTCCGATACTCCATGTGCTTGGAATCCCGTCACAGCAATGCCCTGTTGTGCCGGGCTTACTTCTCCCCATAATGCTTTCAAGGTCCACCCACACTGTCAGAACTTCCTTCTTGTTGTATGGCTAAGTAATATTCCATTGTATAAACCACATTTTAGGTATCCATTCATCTGCTGATAGACGCTGGCACTGTTTCCACCTTTTGGCTACAGTGAATATGGTTCTATGGGCATTGGCCTACAAGTATTTATGCAAGTCCATGCTTTTAGTTCCTTCCAGTCTGTACCTAGTAGTAGCATTGCTAGGTCATCCGGTTATGCTTTCTATATTTATCTTCTTTTTTTGTGGTGCTGGGATGGAACCCAGGGTCTCACGCATGTCACGCACATGCTCTACCACTGAGCTCCTGCCCCAGCTGTATCTTTTTGAGGAACTGTTCAACTTCCACACAGCAACTGATCCATTTTACATTCCCACCTGTAATGATTCAGGGTTCCAATTTCTGCATTCTCACCAATACTTGGATTTTTTTGTCTTAAAAATTATTAGTATAGTGCTCCTAGAAAGGTGTGAAGTGGAATCTGATTGTTGCTTTAATTTGCATTTCCCCAATGATGAATGTTGCTGAGTGACTTTTCATGGGCTTTTCCCTACTTGTATCTTTTCTTTGGAGAAATGGCCACTCAAACCATTTGCCATTTTTAAATCAGGTTGTCTATCTTTTTGTTGTTGAGTTGAAAGAGTACTTTGTACTCTGGATACATGTCCCTTGTGAGATACAGGATTTGTAAATATTTTCTCCGTTCTCTGGATTGTCTTTTCATTTTCTTGACAATGTCCTTTGATGGATACACAAGTTTTCAATTTTGATGAGGTCCAACTCATTGATTTAGTTGGCTAGTGGCTATTCTTTTGGTGTCTTCTATCCATGGGTGTTTTGATTGGGATTGCGTGGAATCTTTAGATCAGTTGGGGAACAACAGATGTATGGATATTAGATCTTCCAACCCATGAATGTGGTAGACCTTAGAAAATTTGTTTTAGGTCTTCTCTACCTGTCTCAGAGATGTTTTATAGTGTTCAGTGCAGTAGTTTTGTGCGTAGTTTATTAATTTTTTCCTGTTTTTTGGATTTTTGTCAAGGCATGAATGTTTTCTTCCTCCCAAATTCAATACGCACCTCCAACATGATGGTGTTAAGAACTGGACGTGTGGGAGGTGATTAGATCAAAGCACTCTTGAATGGGATTAGTGCCCTTCTGAAAGGGACCCAAAGGAGCTTGCTGATTCCTTCCTCTGTGTGAGGACAGAGAGAGGACAACTGTCTGCAACCTTGAAGCAGGTCCTCATCAGAACCCAACACCCTGGAAATCTCAGATTTCCCAGATCCCAAAACTGGAGAAGTAAATTTCTGTTGTTTAAAGACCTCCCAGGCTATGCTTTTTTGTTATGGGAGCCCAAACACTAATATGGATTTTTATGCTGTTTTAAATGGCATGCTTTTTTTTTTTCAAATTTCATTTTCTAATCCCCCTCCCCACCAGTATGTAGAAATGCAATTTTCTTTTTCTCTCTTCCTTTCCTTCTCTTCCCCTCACCTTCCTGTTTTTGATGATGATATTGAACCCAGGGTCTCACACATGCTAGGCAAGTTTTCTACCATATCCTCACTCTCCCCCCTTTTTTTAAATTTTGAGTAGAGTTTTGCTAAATTTCCCAGATTGGCCTCAAACTTGAACTTGTTATCCTCCTGCCTCAGCCTGCTGAGTACCTGGCATTACAGGCATGCATGAACACACCTGGCTCCTACAATATATTTTCTGCATCAATCTTATATCCTGCAAACATTCGAAATTCAGGTATCAGTGCTTATAGCTTTTGTGGTATCTTCAGGGCTGTCTTATACATCATTTGCAAATAGAACGCTTTATTTCTTCCTTTTTAATCTGTGTATCTTTTCTTTTCTTGCGTTACTGAACTGGCTCTGACCTGAACTTCAATAATGAATAGAAGTGGTGTGGTGGGAGCAGACATCTGTACCTTGTTCCTGATCTTGGGAGAAAAACATTCATTATGTTGTTAGGTTTAATGACACCCGAGTGTTGTGGGTTGGGTTGTCTTTCCAAAAGATAGATTTAAACCCTAATCGCTGGTACTTGTGAATGTGTCCTTATTTGGAAGTGTGGTCTTTTTAGATGCAATCAAATTAAGATGAGGTCGTACCGAACAAGGGTGTGGGGGGGATTTAATCCAATACTGGTGTCCTATGAAGAGCGATTTGGAGGCCACGTGAGAAGATGGCCACATAAAGATAGACACAGAGACTGGAGTGATCTTGCCACAAGTCAAGGGACACTAAGGATCGCCAACACCCGCTGGAAGGTAAAAAGAGGTAAAAGATTCTCGTCTAGGGCCTTCAGAGGTAGATGGGGCTGCTCGATTCCAAACTTCTAGCCTCCAAACCTGAGAAAGAATAAATATGTTGTTTTGTTTTAAGCCACCTAGTTTGTGGCAGCTTGGTATTGCCCGAGGAAATAAATATCTAGTGTTGTAGTAAAAATTGTTCCTGAATTTTTGGTTTTTGTTATCTGATTTTGTTATCTGTCTACTTCATGTGGGAATTCACAGTCTGAGGAATTAACACTGCAGCTGGTCTCCTCTTCCCAGAATCCTCCTTGAGAGCAGCAATTTCAAACTCTTTGAATGGACCAGCACGAGTGATCCATGTGTACTTGAGAAGAGTTTGCACCATGCAAATGGATGTAGGGTTCTACAGACGACCATGAGGTGGAGCTGGTTAACAGTGTCACTCAGGTGTCCTGTCACTTGCAGCCAAAAGGCCTAAGTGGCACACCTGTGTCTCCGCCGGGGAGCATTTGTGCTGTGCTTCTCCACTAAAAGGCCACACTGCCTGTCCCAGGTTCCCAAAGCTGTATGCTTCTGAGTCTGCATCACATCCTTTTTTATAACAGTTACTCAAAAACATATGCCCCAGTGGCAAGATACTCATAAGATATGTGAACAAGCTACGCTGCATGCCTTCGCAAAAAGGCAAATGTTTAATCCCATTGTCAAATATGTTGAAGAACAACAAGGGATGATAGGGAGAAGAATGGGAAATGTTGGAACTGAGATATATAAATATTTATATGAAGAACATATAAAAATGTTCTTCATAGGTATAAGAATTATGGCACTGTACTTGGGTATTTTAGGAAAAATATAGGACCCAAAAGAGAGGCAAGGGATTGGAGAATGGGAGGAAGGAGGTAGAGGGATGTGGGAGGAGGGATGTTGACCAAAATGTATTGCTATATCGTGTGCATCTAGGAATATGTGACAACAAATCCTATCGTTATGTACAACTATAAAGCACTAATAGAAAATAAATTAAAAACAACATGCCCATGACTAGCCTGCAAATTCCTGGGGTGTGGAGTGTTTCTAATTCACTCCTGTGTGTACAAGGCAACTACAGGGACTGACCTACCAGAGATATTTGTCTATTCACAGTGCTGTTTCTTGCCTGGTGTGGAGTCATCTCTGCTAACGGAACTGTCTCGAAATGCAGGAACTGACAAGGGTCTATGTTAGAGAATTCTCTGCTTTGGTGTGTGATTAAATATTTCATTCTAAATTTTTAGATTAATTTAAGTAATTTTTAAAAATAGAAGCTTGCTGTCCCACCAATCCTGAATATTTAGCAGGTGAAATGAAACAACTAAAAGGAACTTAGAAAAAGCCCTAAGTGTAATGAAGGGACGACGTCTACGAAGAGTCCAGAGACGTCTCTCCTGATAGTGTGATTTCCTGTATGTGTAGGTGCGGTTGGGTGAACTGAGAAACACGTGGGTGCCCTCCCTCACCACCTGGCCATCACGACTTAACTAGTCCTTTCCCTGGGCCAGGCACAGTGCTGTGTCAGCGGTGTATCACACATATAATGCTCACAATGCCACCATATCAGGCTTCTGAATGAAGAAGAGACAAAGGGTCAAAGGCTTAAATGATTTGCCCAGAGTGACCCAGACTATAAATTACAAGGGCTGAACCAGAATCCAGATCTGACCCTTCCATGTCCAATGTAGCCTCCACCCACTCACCCAGGAAGAGCCTGCTCAGAGCTGGGCACCTACTGTGTGTGGGGCATGATGAAATCACCAAGCCGTTCGCATCTGGGTGAGAATGGCACTGTGCCCAGTGATTCACATACAGGGCCTCATTGAGTGCTTGCAGAAATCCCATGAGGTCAGGTGTGGAATCTTCTCATGGAGTCAGGTCAGCTCTTGAAAGGTTTCAGACTCCGAGGTGCTGTGAATTTCGGCTTTAGATTAGGGATGCTCAGCTTGTATCTGAGTTACAGAGGAGAAAGTGAAACTCCGAGAACTTGCTAACATGCCCAGGGAGGGTGGGGCGGGGCTGGGATCTGACCCTGGGTCTGTCCGATTCCAGTCTCTGCACTCGCCTACATCCGGTCACACAACTGTGAAGACTGTCTGGCTCCCACCATGAGCCTCGTCACTCAGCTTGGGCAAAATAAGCACCATTACCAAATCCTTTTATGCCAACAAATGCAGTTAGTAATCTTATTCCCTTCATAGTTACCCTGAGGTTAAATGAGAGAATCATAGAAAGCTGTTCACCGTGCTTAGTGGCATAAAAGTAACCATGAAGATAATTGTTACTAAGGAAGGAGGCAAAGGAAAACAGAACCCAAAAACTTAGTCCAGTGTCCTGGTACTCTAGCAGAACCAAATAGTTGTGATTTAAATCAGATCTCTGGCTGGCTGTAATGTCAATGTTTCTCAATTTTTCTTTTATTAATTCTACCTTGTACATGGCCCTATATTAAATGGAGGTAGAAAGACTGAGAAAGAATTTGTTAACCCGGTCAAAGACAAATGGCTTGGACTTGAAAGAAAATTTCTCAGGCTCCTTTTGGTCATAAGAGACAGAATCCAATGAGCTTTAAATGAAGTGGGACTTGTTGACTCACATAACTGGGAAAGGGGCCTGGAGCTGGCCCCAGCGTTCCCATCCTCCCTCTCCCTGGCTCTTATTTTCTGCCTTCTGTGCTGCATCTCAGCTCTTCGTGTTGTTTCATTTCCTCTTCCTGCAGACCTCTGTGCAGCAGAGGAGGGCAGGAGTGAGTTGTGCCACTCCAGTTTAGCAACCCTAGAAGTAAGGACGCTCTCTCCTGGTCTCCAGATACACAGTGCCAGGGAATAGCCACCACGGGCTTGGTTTTTGTTGGTGTGTGTGTGTGTGTGTGTGTGTGTGTGTGTGTGTGTGGTATGTGGTTGGTGTTGTTTTCTTGAGACAGGGTCTATGTTGCCCAGGCTGGTTCAGAACTCTTGGGCCCAAGAGATCCTCCTGCCTCAGCCTCCACACAGCTGGGACTGCAGGCACAGGCCCCTGCAGCCAGATCCATTTTTGGAACTCTCACTGCGTGCTAGGCACTGTGATGCCCATGTCATGCACAATTCTCAATCTGATGCTTCTGCAGCCTTGTGATAGCTGACTCCCACTGCAGATGGAGTCTGCCAGCCCCATAATCCTATCTTTCCATTCCAATCAAGATGAAGAATTAAGATTCTACAAAACTGAGGATTGGGAAGCATATTATAGCGATATGGCTTCATCAATGTTTATAGCAGCTCAATTTACTGTAGCTAGACTATGGAACCAACCCAGATGCCCCTCACTCGACGAGTGCATTAAAAAACTTTGGTACATATATACAATGGAATGTTACTCGGCCATTAGAGAAGATGATATTATGGCTTTTGAAGCCAAATGGATGGAGATCGAAAAAACTATGCTAAGTGAAGTATCCCAATCTCAGAGACTCAAGGGCCAAATGTTTTCTCTCATTTGTGGAAGCTAGAATACAACTGTGTTAGATGGGTAAGCTAATAATAACCTCAAAATGTATGAATTTTTACTCAAACAGGGGGATCCTTGCCTAGGATACCTGGAGACATAGGGAGGGGACCAGGGAGCGGGGAGGGAATAGGAAGGCTATCTAGGAGACTGGAGGGAGGGAGTATGGGGGAATCAACTCGAGGAGATCACCAACCTACCCAAGAAGTCCATTTAACACAGGGATTCTTTTGGGGGAAACATGGATCCATGGGGATCCCAAGGGGGGCAACCATGACATGGCATCAGCCTTGGTGAACTTTGTGAATATCCACTTGTTCTTGATTGTTTGATAATGATTCCCCCTCATTTGTAAGTTCATATTCAACTAATAAAAAAAATCAAAAAACAAAAACAAAACAAAAAAAACCCCCTGAGGATTGGGGATTTTATGAAACTTGTGTGTGACAGAGAAAGAGAGGTCCTGAGCTGCTCTTACACATGCTGCAAGACAACGCAGGGCTTTCACAAGCACAGCGCTGAGAGGTCCTTGCACCACATGCTGATGACCAGAGCTCACCGCTCCACTCTCTCATCAGCCAGGGTCGGCTGGCTGGGTTTGATCAGCATGAGCGGATCCTGAGCTACAGCTCTATTGCCTGGCAATTTCACTCGGGCAGGGAAAGGGCTGACATTTCATTTCCAAACTCACAGCAGCACTCAGAAAGAAACCTTTTAGCTCCTCCGATGGACTGCAGCCAATTCATGTGCAAAATTCCCACATTGCCAAGAGTCTTTCTGGATTCTTGCAAGAGGGCTGTCAACCACTCCAAATGGCTTTCCCCCCGTTTTTCATTTGTTTCAGATGTGCTGGGCAAGTCTCTAGGTACCATATGGGTGTTCAATTTTTCCTTTCAGCCTCAAAAGAATGTTACACTTCTGAGTTATACAAAATGGGACATTTAGATGAGTAATTTCTCTGTGTAGGTAAGGGAATAACAGATTATGAAAGAAATTATCAGTGAAAAAAAGTGTGTGGTATGGTAAGATAAAATTAAAAATTTAAAGTAACTAGAAAGGAGTTTTAAAGTGTGTTAGCTTTGTGTTACTGGGACAAAATACCTGAGATCAACAAACTAGAAGGAGCAAAGATTCATTTTGGCTCGTGGTTTCAGTCCTCGGTCGCCTGGCTCTGTTGTGCTGGGCTTGCGGGGCAGCATGTTCACGCAGGGAGCGTGCGGTGCAGCAGAGAGGCTCCCCTCATGGCAGCCATGAAACAGTGAGAGGAGGGAAAGGGCCTGGGTCCCAACACCACCTTCAGGGACTTGCCCCTAGCCACATAATTTCCTCCAACTAAGTCCCACCTCCTAAAGGTTCACCCACATCCCCCTAGCACCACAGGCTGGCCACCAAGCCTTTAGCACATGGTCCCTGGGGGTCATTTAAGATCCAAGCCATAACATAAGGCAAATGTCATCATGGGAGCAGCATATACCAGGGGCCACGCACATTCACAAAGCTTTCTAACCTTGTTTCTAGAACATCTCCTCTTTCCCTTCCTCCCTTCTTTTCTTTCTTTTTGGTGCAAGGGATGGACCCAGAGCTCATGTTCTACATTCTTAGCTCCCCCATCTCCATTAAAAAGAAAAGATAGCATGTTTATCAAACAAAAGCTAAATGACATGTAAAGTACAAAGAAAAAAGTAAACAAGATGAATATTCACCTAAAAATAGCCATTATTTACTCTAGGTGAACATTGCTCCTGACTTCTCAACACAGATGTAGAAAGGCAGAGGCTCATCTTACACACATATAGTCATGGGCCTGGAGCGGTGGCTCAACAGTTACGGCGCTTGCCTGGGATACACAAGGACATGGGTTCAAACCCCAGCACCATGCACACAACTAAGTGTTAGAGCAATAAAGGCCGAGTGAAGAACTAAATAAAAATTGATTTTCTCTCACTGGCCCTCTCTCTTTAAAAAAATCAGAAAAAGAAAAGAAAGAGGGGAAGAGAATCAGTTTTACTTTTTTTTTTCATTTGGTTTTTGCTTTGGCAACACTTAGTTTCGTATGTGGTGCTGGGGTTTGAACCTGGGTTCTTGCACATGCCACCCAAGCGCTCTACTGCAGAATCACTGCTCCAGCCCTTCTGTCATATGTATTTCTAATCATATTTATTTTAAATAAATAGCATTCAGCTAATTTGCTTTTACTTAAGATAAGAAACTAAGGTGAACTGAAGCAATTGATGAACTTTAAATATTCCTTTGCCTCAACAGGTATTTCTTTAAAAACCCATTTAGGTTTGTTTAAAAAAAAAAAACAAGTACTGAAAATTTGAGTAGTTAGTTATCAGGTGTGTTTTTCTTTTGGATATCAACCTTCTGCTATGAAAATAGCAGAGGCACCCTTATGCCTCTTTCCCCGTTCCCGACTTATGAGTTACATTTTTGAAGTTTATACTATTTGCCCTCCGTGCCTATAATCAGCTTGGTCATGCCTTTTGTGTAATCAACGTTCACCACTGGTTGCTTTGCTCCAAGGAAAGCAAGAGGACTTGACATCACGTGTGCTGATGCCATTCTCGTTTCCTACATCACCACATTGTGTGGTAAGGACCTTTGAGATCCCTTGGTGACACCTTTCCTGCCCACATGGTAAGGAACTCTTCTTTCTTCAAGTTTAGTAACTTCCTCAGGATATCTGGGTGTCAAGTGTTTTCTGTTGGGTTTCCTAGAACACGGTGCATTTTCTTAATCTGAAGATTTATTTTCTCCATTTCAGGAAAAATTTTTTTGAATTATGTCTTTCAAAACTTTCTTATGGCAGAATATAAAGTTCTTTTTCTATCTATGTTCTCAAAAATTACTTGAATATTCTTTGCAAATTTATTCACTAGTCACCCAAAGCCTCTTTTTCTAATGTTATTAATTCAGCTTTCAAACATGTTTTTTGCTATTTCTAATTAATTTCTTTCTTTTATAATATTAATGTGGTCAATTTTCTTTTCCTTCTTGAATTTATCAAAACTTAACTCTGCTTAACCCAGTAGTAAGAATAGAGGTGGTTTAGCTTCTTTATGTTTCCTCTCATTTCTTCTACCATCCTTAATATTCTTCCAAAAATTAAAAGTAAACACATTGCACATCAAAAAAGAGAATATATACATATCATATTGTTTTGCTGGATGCATTTTTGATTGTACGATAACTAAATTTCTTAATAAAAAAATTCCCATGCTAAAAAAAATTTTTTTTCCTTCTCACCATCATCTGCCTTTTTTTAAAAACCTTATTCTGTTGTTTCAGCTCATACTTATGTCTGAGCTGAATTCTGTTTATGAATTCATGCTTTTTTTTTTTTTTTTGAGGCTGGCCTCAAACTTGGCGATCCTTCCATCTCAGCCTCTCCAGTTGCTGGGATCACAGGCATGCACCACTATGCCCAGTGAGTTCATATTGTTTTAAATCCTTTTGAGTGTACATGGCATCTGTAGGAACTTTTCTAAAGATTGATTTTTCCTCCAAACTGCTTTCATCTGTTCCCTACTCTGTCCCCTTAGCACATTTACATGGTTGTCAGGTCATTTTATTTAAATTTGCTCACAGTTAAGCTATGCAGCTCTGCTCAGGCCAAGCACTTGCTTTCATAGTGTCCGTGGGCTTGCCTTGACACAGCTCCCTTCTCATTTGCCATCTATTTTCTTCCCCTGAGAGCTTGTTTTCTATATGCCTTCTCCCATCCATAACGTTAAAAGAATTTAACCAGTGGTGTGACAGACGTTGACAGAGCTCTGGGGCAAGGGTCTGAGGTTCCTTGCCACACCGGATGCAGCTGCTGAAGTTGCTGGTCTGTGGGGGTGGGCTGGAGTGGGCTAGAACAGTAAGAGGCCCTTCTATAGTTCATTAACCGCCTGGTATGAAAGCATTTTGGTATTTTAATAACCAGCACAGACACAGGTGTGTACTGGCCAAATGAGCCACCTGACCACATCTGTATAGGGGAGGGAGGAACATGTACGTAGTATACAGATGGATGTGTTAGCTCTCCATCACTGTAACAAGATGCTTAAGACAATCAACTTCTAAAAAGTTTAGTTTCATGGTTTCAGTCTATAATTGGTTGTCCCATTGGTTTGGGCCTACAGTGAGGCAACCCATGGCAGGAACATGGGGTGGAGCAGAACTGCTTATGTCACATGCCAGGGGACAGAGAAGAGGCAGAGACACGGGTCCCACAAATCCCTTCCAGGGCACACTCTCAAAGACCTAAAGACCTCCCACTAGGCTGCAGCTCTTAAAGATTCTACCACCTCCCAACAGCATCCCCCTGGGGACCAAGCCGTAAACATGTGGGCCTTGAGGGGACGTTCAAGATCTAAATTACAGCAGTAGATTTTTGCCACAGGGACTGACTCTGCTCTGTGTTCTGATATTTTCATTAAATTTTGCATGAGAGTGAATTTAGAACGCAGCGGAAACATACCTACTACATAACATGGAGAGGCCCTTAGATGTGGGTTTTCTCTTAATTCAGGGATGAGCTACTTCCTGCCCCTTGCCTCACCCATTTGTTCTCAGTAAACTCTCCCCACCTACCTCTGCATCACCCTCACCCCACCTCAAACCTGCTCCACAGTAAGCCTCAAGAGGAAGGGTTAAGGATTCCCATCCTTCCCCAACTCGCCAATCAACTCCTTTCTAGAACCTGAGATTTTAATGAAAATTCTGGATTTTACAAACTCCCCAGTGGGGATGGGATTAGGAGCTCTTCTTCCTCGCTAGAAAACCTAGTCTTTCTCTTTGGCTATCATCTTTTGAAATTTAGGGCACAAGGAAAAGGTTGGATTCCTTTCATTGTGTGCCCACTGGTAAATTTATTAAAATCGGCTTTTACTTTAAATTTTTTATCTTGGTTATTTGTTTTGTTAGGGTCTGGGGAGTTCTGAGATCTGATCTTATTTATCTTTAAAGATCCCAGGTTACAATTTTAGAAGACTACTGCAGAAGCTCTAGGGGTCTCACTCTGGGCTGCACTTTAGAATCATTGGGGAAATTTTAACAATATCAGGGTCAGGCCACATCCCTGAGACTGATTCAAGTTACCTGGAAGGGCCCAGACATCACTGCTTTTTAATTTGCTTATTTTAAAGTCATTTTAGTGACTCTAAATGACTAAATTAGAATAAATTATACTGCATGCTCTTATAAAATATTTATGTCAATATAAATATTTATGCTATTGTCAATATTCATCCTATTGTCAAGTATATCTAAAAAGAACAGTGGGTAGGAAGAAGGGAAGGGGAGGGGAAATACTGGGAACTGAGTTAAAACAAGACACACTTCAAACTTTTATATAATTATGTCAATGTATATTTTATCATCATGTATATAAAAAAGAACAGGCGATGGGAGGAAGGGAGAGGAAGGGGAAAAAATGGGGACTAAATTACAACAAGTTAAACTCCATGCTTTTATAATGATATCATTGTATATACTTGTATCATGTATATCTAAAAAAGAACTAATCAAAAGAAATATATAGAGCTGAGAACCATGAACTGGACCTGGCCTTGTAATTTGTTCACAATTTGACACATACAAGCATCACTGATTTAAAAAAAACTTTATGTGTGCATCAACAAAGGCAAAATATTAAGAAAACCAAATTATTAATACTCTGAGCACTCAAATAATTTCTTGACCAAGGAATTAGGAATAAAGAGAATGGTTTTGTTTCAAGTGTATTTTTATGTACTTGGGTAACAACTACTCTGTTTGACAGAACCAGGGAACACCATCTGGGGTTAGTAACCACAACTTTTAAGTGTCTTGGAATCCTACCATAGACAGGGAAAGCACTGTCAAGTGCTGAGTGCGCTGACCTGAAGGTGAAGATCACAATTTAACGAAAGAGGCAGCTGTGTCAGTCACTAGGGCATTAACACTAAAGAATTAGTCCAGTCACCTGGGAGTCTTCCTTCCTGTCCCTAAGTTCTAATTTACAGGTATTATTTAGATAGTACAAGTGTTTAGAGGTGAAGTCAACGGCTGTGATATTTTACATCTAGGGTTTCTTTGGGGAGTGGGTACTAGGGATTGAACCCAGAGGTGGTTTACTACTGAGCTACAACCCAGCCCTTTTTATTTTTTTCAGTGTCTTGCTAATTTGCATAGGGCCTCAATAAATTGCTGAAGCTGGTCTTGAATGTATGATTCTCCCGTCTCAGCCTCGTGAGTCACTGGGATTTCAGGTGTGCACCACCATGCCTGGCTAGTTTTGTTTTTGTTTTCCAAGAAAGGAGGACAGTGAGAGGTGGGGGGAGGGAGGGACAGAGAGTCAATTTTCATTGAGTTTCTCACATGGCTTTCGTTGCTCTGACACTTAGTTGTGTACGTGGGTGCTGGGGTTTGAACCCGTGTACTTGCGCATGCTGGGCAAGTGCTGTAACCACCAAGCCACTGCTCCAGCCCCCTGACTAGTTTTTTTTTTTAAAGCAGCAGCTTTATTTAGTTTTTCACGTGACTTTCATTCCTCAGACACTTTGTTGTGTGGTGCTGGGGTTTGAACTCGGGTCCTTGTGCTTGCCAGGCAAGCACCGTAACTGTTGAGCTCCAGCATCCCCTGGCTAGTTATTTTTAATAATCATTCCCAGAGTGTCTAGGGAGTTTCTGAGGCCCTTCCAGGAATGGGAAAGGGGAAAGATTATGGGACCTTCCAAGTTTGTGAAAGGGCTCGAATCATGGCATGGAGTCATAAGGCCATGTTTTCAGGGTGGGAAGACCATGCATGAGGGCGGGTTGTAAGATCAGAGAATTCAGATATCAAGACTACATTCGCAGCACTGAGAGTGAGGAGGCTGAGGCAGGCCCTTAAGACAAAGTAGGTATACAGAGTAGGAAATAAGGAAGGAGGTGAGAGCACATGAGTTTCTTGCCTCAGGAGTCTAGCATAATGGTGATGCCAACGACCTGGAATTTAGCATTTCAGGTGACGGAGGCAGGTGGCCCTGGACTTGGAGCTACCAGACCATAGCCCAGGAGAATGGCCTGCACTTCAAGTGTAACCTTAAGATGTCTGTAAGGAGCCTGATATCTGAAGATATCTGGTCACAGATCTATCAAGTTTGCAGAGAGCCTGGTCTAAATCAAGAGCCAGGTGGAGATCATCCCATTTTCTCAGTGATCCACAACGTTCTGGGGAAGCTTCTGGTCAATGAAGCACAATGATCAAGGAAAAGAGAAGGCTGAGGGTTCATCGTCTAAGGTGGTCTTATGATGGGATCTGACACATTTAAAATGTCTAAAACACATTTCAACAAATTGGACTCTCAAGCCAAAACAAAAGGTTCTAAAACTGGCCATGCACAAGTGCCAGCAAAGATGTGACAACTCTGCTCGCTAAAGGAGATGTGTTCACATGGTAAACCACCTGAATGTGATCTGTGTCAATACTGATGTCAGATCATCAATATTCATCAATTCTCCATTAACCTGAACAGTGCTGCTCCAGAGGTGCCAACTCCTCCTGGGCTTCTGGAGAGAATGATGATGACAGTGGTGGGATGTGCGTCAATGCAAAAAAACACACGTGTGATGTGTGCCCGCAAGATGGGCCAAGAGCAAGTCTTAATCTACTTATGTGGATGTAACAACCAATTAAAATATCAGCTCTTGGATGGCTCCATTTGTCATATTCTTTTGAGTTTCTCCATCGTTGTCATAAAGCACAAAGCTTCCTGCTATGTCCAAATTCTCGTAGAACAATGACACAACAGACAGAAAATGCACCAGCACTGGCAGATTCTGGAATAAGAGAAAGTGGCAGATGGAGCCATACTCTGCTTATCTGATCCCTCGTTGCCCCTCTCACTAGAAGGCAGAAACCTAAATATGTTCTTTCTGAAACCGGTTCTGTTCATCCTCCTGAAAACTTGTCTATGCATGGTTCCCAAGCACTACAGAGGGGGAGCTGAGGGATGGAAATGGGCACTAACCTGAACACTCCACAGCACCCAGGCATGGAGAAGCAGGAGGTAGAAGGTCATCCTTGTACAGCCTGTGTTGGCAGTATTCATGGTAACATAAGAAAAAGCCATTAAAAAAGATCGTGGGGTTCAGTGTGTGTTGGGGGATGCCCATAACTTAGAATAAGTGAAATTAGTACAGACTGAGTTTAGATCCAGTGGTGGAGGTGATTCCTCAACGCACCTCATTCTGATTAAGATTTGCCCATACTTCCACGTGGAACAATGATGAGTTTGTCATAGTCACTGTTTCAAGGGACTAGTAAAATCACAACAAGTACAAAGGTCAAGGCAGCATTTTGTAAGGCACACATTTCTCAGGAAAAGGAATGTTAGGGCAGGGAACATGGTCTCCTGAGAGCTGGAACTAGAAAGAGAAGTGGCTCCAAATAATTGTGTTGGTGTCCCTGCTACTACAGGCTCCTATCTTTGCTTCCTGCTTGCTTCACCCTCCTTTATCTGCTGTCTCTTTCTCCTGCACATGGCCCAACATGGCCAGCAAGCTCCAAACTCCACTTGACTGTTTTGCTCAAGCACCCGCCACCTGACTCTTCTGTTTCCCTCTCTTTAATCCCTCCCATTCCCAATTCTAACCAGCACAGCTCTGTTTAAAGAAGTGGCTAAAGAGGCCCCAAATAGGCAACTGGGAATATTCTCTGAGCAACTATTCAGAAAATAGGTTTGGTATTTCAATGATTTAGGCAAGAAAAGTGTCTCCTACTGAATATAAGCTAAGTATATAGCCATTCAGACACTGTGCTTTGCAAACTCATCTACTATCTGTTTTGCATTTCTGTTTACTTTGAAAACAGAATTGAATCAGGCCAAAGAATAGAGATATCTTGACAGGAGCTAGTCTTTCTAGAATGCTTAGAATACCCCAGCAATGACATTACAGTGGTTCTTTGATTTTTGAAATTATCTTTTGTTGAGGTTTTAAATTTTTATAAGGATTTTAGAGTCAGGCAACATGGTTTGTAGCCTGGCTCTAGTATCCATTGGCTGTAGGTCTTAGGCAAAGGGTTTCCCCAATTTGTGCCTGTTTTCTTACTTGTAACCTGAGAACAACAACAGTACTTGCCCTACACAGTTAACGAGGAAGAGCAACTGTACTATTATTTGTCAAGGATTGGAAAGATGCTTCCAAGGCATGTATGTTCCATAAATGATACTTATTATTGGCAGATTCAAGTTAAGAAAAAACCCACACAAAAATATGAGAAGCACTTGATGAAATACTTTAAAAATAATTTTATTATAACTAACGAATATAAAATCTGACACATTTTCAAACATTTTTCAAAAAAGTAAAGCCCTCCCTTATTCCCCTTCCCCATGAGATACAGAATAATAACTTGGACAAAGAGGCAACACAAACCTAAACATGAAATCCTCATTCATCAATTGGTCCTTATAGGCTCCAACACATTATATTCTAAGTCAAGATCCATTAAATTAAGAAGTCAACAAACCATTTTACGCTTTTGTAGTTTAACTTGCTTTCTATTGGCAATACGATGCTCATTCAAAATGCTGAGGGACAAGAGTAATAACAGAAGACTGCATGTGACAGATATTCAAAGTGCACGGATCTATGATACCACAAACATTCATATAAATACTAAGTGTAGAATTAAATACTGACTTAAAAATTAATCCAAGGAAATCTATGTACATTTTAGCCTTTGGCATCTGGTCTAACAATGTTTCTTCTTTAGATAGATATCATTTTGTTCAATCTATTAACCAGAATAAATTCATTTGAACACGTTTCTCATCTAACACAGATTGTCCACAGCCGATTTCACATGAGGTAGTTGGGCTGTTTAGTGACATTCTAGTGAAGTTCTCATGGGAACTTGACATATGGGAATTAATACATTAAACATGCCATAAAACTGGCTCATAAGCCTTGTAGACCAACCTTCTTATCATCACTTACTCAATATACACCTGTGAACAGACACATATATGTGGATGAAATTAGCTGAGCAAGGGGTACTGACCACCTCAGGGTGGTCTGTTGGTAAGGTACAAGAAGAAAATACTGACCACACTTTATATGAAACATTTAAAACAAGCAGGATATTGTTCTTATGTTCTCACAAAGCTTAGATGAAAACATTTTTCAGTTTGAAGGAGAAATGCTTCAAAATGGTAACCAAAAATACTTGAAAATTTTTGCATTACAGAATAGTGGTATGTTTTTCCTTTTAATTAAAAGGTATATAAAAACAATGGAGGAAAGAGATCAATGCATGCATTAACTGTACCAGACAGGTACTGTCAATGACTATTTAATCATGCCCTGGAATGCCTGAATGCAGCAGTGCAACAAGAAATCATGCAGACGGTCACTGTCCACAGGACTACTGACTGAGACAGGATGGGAACTGGGAACATTTACAGGGAAGGTCTAGTGAACAATATGCTTATAGAAGTGTTGAAAGGACCCCTAATGAACTTGTACTAGATAAATAGACTTAAAAATACCACTAGACAGCTAGTGAACATATTTTGTCACTACTATGAAACCCCTGAGTAAGCAACTACAGATTACAAAGGGTCATACAGAAGAATGCATTTCTAAATAAAGCATTCTATACGCAGTTCAAAGGGACAGAGGTTTTGCCGCATACACTGAATTGTGTGCACAGACTGTAGAATATCACAAAGCATCTAAAAGTCAGGCAGGCCCTCTAAAACCAAATGCATTAACTCACCTAACAGAAGAATGGCTTAACATTTATTCCACTTACTTATAAATTCTACATCTAAAATCCTTTAAATTAAAAATGGTTGGTATTTTACTTTAAAGGAAATGAAATATGATGGTAGAGAAGCTGAACAATTATAAAACTCATGACTAAAATCAGAAGCAATTGGTTTTGATCAATAATTCAGAAATGCACCATTATGTAACCCAGTTCCAGTAGGACATGATAGTTTAGCAGGAAAAAATTTAAATTAAAAAAAGTTTTCCTCTAGAAGTTTCCCAAATGTCTCACTTCTTTCATACATGACCTCTGACTATTGCTTTATCTGACATTTCTTTATATGATTTTCATAATTAGATTGTTTTTTATTTAAAAACAATTTTTTTTTCCAGTACTGGAGATTGAATCCAAGGCCTTTCCACACGCTAGGCAAGTGCTCTACCACTTAGCTAAAACCTGAGCTTTTTTATATTTTGAGACAGGTTCGTGCTTAGTTGCCCAGGCTAGCCTTGAACTTGTCATCCTCCCGTCTCAGCCTCCAGAGTAGATGAGATTACAGGCCTGGCTTATAAAAAGTTCTTACTTTAGCTCTTTTCCTCAATTCAAAGTTAATGAAGTGTACTTTATTTATTGGTCCCTACCACATATTTTTTAAATTAAAACACTTTTTCTGAAATATAAAGCATTAATTTTTTTGGTGATGTATTTGGAAACAATAATAAAAAATGCAAACTTCCCCAGTGGCATCAACTGATACCAGACATTAGCCTGCCCTACAGCTACAAATGGGAACATGGGTTATGCCCAAAGCTCTTGCAGTCTGGCTAGGTTACTGCCAAATACTCCCCTGGGTTAGAAAATGCTACTGAGGAATGGGGCCCAACAAGTAGAAGTGGGGATATATTTGGCTTGGGAGTACTGCTGGCAATTTTCAGTAGTAAAGAAGATAGAAAAGCCACAAGGCTGAACTGTGGAGTTCAAATGTCCCCATTATGGAATAATGACATTGGTGGGGGAAAACGTCTTATTCAGAATGACATGCAAATAATAATGAGAAGTTACCTCAAGCCCTTACTTACACATCCTAATGAATATTTGAATTCTCAAATGTGGAATAAATATGTAAATTCCCAAAATCTGTTCCTTGGAGCCCAGAGGCTCAGCATTTCAGAGTCTCCTTCGGGAACTCTCAGTTGGATCAAGAGTTCACAAAAAAACAAAACAAAACAAACAAAAAATGACAAAACACCTCCTTCTTCTAGTTACAAGCTGGTATAGACCCCAAAAAGTTTCCCTCCAATTTAACATTTTTCATCAGGATTAGCTGTAATGAATCAGATTTGCTTTCAAATGATAAGATTTGCCATCACTGAAATGCCTTTGTTCGGTATAAGCACACACTGATGTACAGCCAGGGCAAAGGCTGGTTCCCCCAAGGGAGGCTTGATGAAATTGAGTGTGTGAAGTACTCACAAGGGGTCACAAATGTTACTTATTTGCTTCTGCTAATATCTAGTAAGACACCTCTCATTTTTCTTCAGGTTCTCTCTAAAGGTTGAGCAAGAAAACAAATTCTAAGTGTTTAAAGCAATGAGAGCATGACTACTCTGTCAACAAACATCCCAGAGTATGCATCTATTGCTGTCAGGGTAGAAGAAAGCTTAGGTGTCCCACAACTCCTGGAGGGCTATGGGAAAAGCTTTATCTTTTCTCATTGTCTCCTTAGAAAATAACTGCAAATCAGCATAAACAGTCTTTAACTAAAATGAAGAAGCAAATACTACAGATCCAAGAAGAATCTCCAATTGTGCCAAAGTTCTGGTCAAGTTACATTTGCTGTTTAGTATGAAGTTTCATATTTAAAACATAAAACACTATTTTATTTAAGAATCCTCAGATTTGTACATCTTAGGCAAACTTAGTATGTTCCAGTGAGGAACCGTGCTCCTGGAAAAAGGGTGTTTGGAAACTGGAACTTGAACAAGTTGTGTAAACTATTCTGTATGGTCTGGGATCCCAGTGGTCATAGATAAGACTAAACTCCCATTCCTACAAAAATTGAGTCTTAAACGCCTATACAGAACCTATAAAAATGTGAAACAGCCATTCGGAGCAGCTTTCCTTTTGGGCGCATTCAGAGCCTTGATGGGAACCTGAGGGATTTTCAAAGTGCCCACCTCCTCTCCAAGAGACCACAAGAGTTCACCAGAGGTGACAAGGAGCACCAGTAGTGACTTAGAACAGTCAGGCTTCACAACACCAACAATTTCCTGGTAGCATTTCCTATTAATGGCACAGTGCCTAAAGCATCTTTCTTCAGAGTACAAAGACTGATTTTTCTTTTTCCCTTTTACTATGCTATTTCAAGGGCAGGAAGGCTAAATTATCCCCTAGTCCCACCCTCAAATTCCTACCAGCCAGAGAAGGAGAATCAAACAAAGTACTCCCAGAAGTGGAAGAAAATGATGTACACACTTTGGCAGTTGCTAAGAGCAAATGCTAAAATACAATATAATCAACATCATTTTAGCACCCTTTTTCTCGCTGGCCTTAAAACATATAAAGTTGCTTTTCTAAATTTAAGTATTTTCTGAAAGTTCTTATGTGGATTAAATGCCTGCTTCATTTTTAAAAAAAATTTTTTTGATTTAATTTTTCTCATGAGGTGATGGGGTTATGCTATATTGCTGAGGCTGGCCTTTAAATCCTGGGCTCAAGTGATCCTCCTACTTCAGCCTATCACTGAACCCTACTTAATTCATTACTTTCAGTTAACTAAACGAACAAAAGGTAAAATCAGTACCTCTCCCTATGTGAAGCTCTCTGCCAAGCAGAGGTTTCCCTACCCTAGGGGTCTGCAGCAGGAACAGCATCATCCATAGCTGCTCCATTCACCATCCCTCAAAGGAATTCCCTTTCTACCATGGGAACTACCTTATGCCAGAACTTCCCTTTCTGTTACCAGAAGGAAGTAGCCTTGAAGGGGAAGGCACTCTGGCTTTTCTCCTACGCACACTCCAGGCAGGTTGGCCTAAGAGATGAGGATCCACTCTGGGCATCACACTTTGTAGCAGAATGCCCACCGAAGGTTGTTCTATGAAATTCTCAAGTCTCACCTGTAAATTCTGCCATCATCCAAAGATTCTGAGATTGATAAGCAACTGCATTTAGTTTGCTCCGGGCTCTTGGTTTTTATGCTGAGCTTGATGAGGGAGGAGAATCAGAGAGATACGCCATGAATGCTAGGCCATGGCTGGGTGCTGTTGCCGGCACAATGAAGAATGCTGCTGAGTAAACCTGCTCTCCATTTAACTATCTTCTTGAATGATGGGCCTTCTCTTTTATAAAGGACATATCATTCAGTTCTTGAAAAAGACTGGGAATTATGAAAACCAGAATTTAATGGAGTGGGTCTTCAACCTTGGGTGTATAAGACTCATTTGGGAAGCTTATCCAAATGCAAATTCCCCAGTTCCACCCTCAGATTTGGGTTCTTCAGGTAAATCCGGGGAATATGCTTCTTTAAACAAGTGCTTCATGTGACTTTGACACAGAGGTGGTCCATATTACACTCTGAAATCACCTGGCTCCTCTACTTAAGAGACCATATGAGTGTGAGCAGATCCTCTCACCTCTAAACTTTACTTCTGAAGTTGGAAAAAAATTCCCTTATGTGTCAACTTTTTGGCTTGATGTACAACTGAGAAAATGCACAGGAAATAGGCTGGCAAAGAATGAGCACTAGGGTAGGTGTCATTTCAAATGACCTGGCCCACCTCTACTATCCTGTCCTCCAGAGTGGGGTTAGGGCACACCATTCATTTCATGGAGCCACAGTCTTGTATCTATCAACAGGGATGGCAGTCCTTTTCTGAGTCTTCCTACAATCTCACTGTCACACAAATGGCTGAACCTTTTCACTACATACTCTCTTCTCACAGAAAAACCACAGAGAAGAGGATTCACTGAAGAACATCTAGGAATAGCAAATTCTACATTGTAATTGCTTTAATAGAGGGGCTTACACTCAAAGTACTCAGTGTAATTCTAAGAGTAGTTAAACATTGACTGACTTATCCTTGATACAGAATTTGCCCATGTACAGTTTAGGTTTGGGTGGCCCTTCAAACTAAAAACCAAAACAAAACAATACAAAGCATAAAAACAACAAACTCATTTGTCAAATCTGCTCTTATTACTTGCTGTTCAAGTCTGTAACAGCTATGATTTGGTTTCTAGTAGGTCCATTAAACTGAAATATATAGCACCTTGATTTTTAAACACACAAAACACACATTGTATTTTTAAAAATTATATATAAAAGTACTGGGTTTTGCCTCTTCCTCTCCATTCCCCCAAAGAAAGGGGTTGGAAAGGATTGAAACTGTTGCTGGAAATTAAGTAGGGCAACACAACTCTTTAGCAAACTTTATTCCCTGAAGTTAGGAGATGCTGTCCTGTAGTCGTCACACCACCTCATCAGACTCCAGCCCGTGTACCTCATATAAAGTGTCCAGTATGGCCAACTGCTTTTCCATGGCAGGGAGGTAAAGGCTGAGGTCCCTCTGCATTCCAATACTGAAAGCTTCTTTCTGGTGGTCGCCTTCCTTTATGGTTAAAGCAGCCACAAAATCTTCATAGGATGGAGCTGCCCTCAGAGCTAACTGAAAAAGAATCACCTGTGAGACTATGTATCAGGACTGTCTCTCACACAAATAGGCATATTCACAGGCATGCACACACGTACAATTACAAAAAGCTGAGGAGAGCAAGGGTAAAGAAACAGGAGTACCCTTCAAGTTTGTGAGCTCTCTGAAATTACGTTGCAAATATCAAGTCAAATAACTTTAGGGCTAGAAGAGGCAAACAGGTATTTGGGCCATTTTAATGATGAATAATGCCACCAATTCAAGGACTGTCAAAAGACAGAAGTTTGAGAAAAGTTCCCTTCTTGCCCACAGTGTGATCCAGACTACTCCCTTGCAATCCTCAGAACTGACCCACATGTATGCTGCTGTTTGTTTCTGGTCCCGCATTCAGTCTTTCCAGACACCTCACTCTCCTGATTGTATCGCATCTCCATGTATATTCCTTTGTGTATCTCCTATTTTCCTCTACATGGAAAATACTTCCTTTGCAACCTTAAATATTCTCTAAAAAGGACAGGGCTAAGTTTGTTTATGCAATGATGTTTTAACAAATTTTATTCCAGCTAATCTTTTTAAGAACTCTATGCAGTTTATATTCCTATTTTACTGATAAACATCAAATGGCTAATGGGTACCTGGGCCAGGAACTGAATTTAAGATCACCTCTGTGCTTTGCAACCACATACCACCACATCACAAGACCTCCTAATGGGAGATTGCCTAGGCTTATTATCCTTCTCTCCCTTCCCTTTGCAGTTCATTCCCTAAGCTTTCTAAAATTTGCTTTGGGATCCACTAGGTTGGCTCTCCTGAGATGAAGAGAATCATGTATTATTGTTCTATAATTGTTCTCCTGATCTTCCTTATACTTTGGAAGACTTTAAGGAAGGATCCTCCCCACTTCTGCAGGAAGATAATGACCAGCATAATTATGCAGTGGCTAAGCACAGGCCTGAATAAGGCAGGCCAGGTCTTGAATCTAAGAGCTTTCACACATTTGCTTATGGAATTTAAAAAAAAATGCTTAACTCCTAGAACCTCACTTTTCTCATCTGTAGAGGAAGGTTAATACCACTTTCCTTATTTTAAGGATCAATGGGATATGTACAAAGTGTTTGGCCCATGGCCTGGCACATAATAAATACTTGGATGATTGTGTGTAAGGGTAAGGACAGAAAATAAAGAGAAGGCAGTTCTCCAAAACACAACATGAAAGACAGGAGTCTCCTGGATTTAAATCCTAACCAAGTGCACAGCACAATGAACAATAACGATAAGACAAAAAATATGTCATGAAATTTTAGAGTATGAGGACAAAGAGAAGATTCGGAAATAATTCTGAAGAGGACAAAGGACAGTTTATATATAATGGAATAGGAATGACATAAAAAATTTTAATAATGACACTAGATGCTGGAGGGCAACAGAGTAACACTTTACAAGTTCTTAGAGAAAATGAATATTAACCTAGAATTCTACACCCAACCAAACCAGCATTCTAGAAAGAAAGAGCAGAATTAATGTTGGAGTTCACCTTTCTAGTCTGGCTGAAGAGGAAACCAAAAGCTGAAGGCAGAGCCTGGGTTGGCATTAGCTCAGGAGATGAACTGTTTGTAGATAAAAGTTCACTTTTAGGCTGGTTAATGACTCAAATTCCTTGGCTGGACAAGATGTGTCCTTGAGCAACTGAGATCAGTTAGGATGAATTAAGCTATCCTAATTAGCATGTTCTAGAGCTCAATGCACCTTGAAAGTACAGATGTCTTTGGGAACAGCAGTAGGCTGAAAGGGCAAGCAAGTTACAGATTTAACTCCTCTATTGATAAGGCTGTTTCCAAATGCTCGATATAATCTATTGTCTTACAAGCCAGCAACTTTAAAAACCTTCAAAATACTATCTCACCTCTTTGTGTCTCTGTTTTTTTTTATATCTATAGCAGGGAAAATAAGAGACCCTACCTCAGACTTAGGAGATTAAAACTTCATGTTTGTTAAGTACTTAAAACAACACTGAGCGTATGGCAAATGAACAAAACCCTGAGTTGTGATTGCAGTTTTTGGTATTAGACACAGAAAGTCTTTGAGGGCCCTATTTGAGAAAATATGGCTTTAAGTCAAAACTGCATGTGAACGGATGCTGTGTTATTTCAAAGAACAAACCCAGAAACAGCTTAAATTTATAGCACAGAGAATTGGTCAAATAAACTATTATACTTCATAGTAACTTAGCTCAGACTCTTATGGCATTTAAAAACAGTTATGACAATCTTCTAAGTCCAGAGAAAAGATACAAAATTCTATTACAAGCTGAATGTAGAAAAATGTATATGCATATACAAAGTACATACATTTTTACACATGCTATATACACATAGATATGTAAACATCTATAAATAGATATATATTTATATAAATAAATACATAAATAGATCAATATTTAAAATACATAAATAAAATATATGAAAATAAAAGCTAATACGTTGGAGCGATGACTCAGCAGTTGAGCTATTCTCTGGCATGCACAAGGACCTGAGTTTGAACCCCAGCACCACATACACAATTAAATGTTTGAAAAACAAAAACCTGATGAAAATATAAATAAAGTTGACTCTCTCTTAAAAAGAAAAAGAAAAAGAAACAGAAAAAAGAAAAGCTAAGTCGGTAAAACATAAAAATGTGAAAAATGGAAAACAGGATATTTTAAATTTTCCCTATTTTTCCATGATTTCTAAAATTTTTAGTCTAAATTTCTATAAATTGGAAAAATACTGTAAGTTTAAAACAGCTATTTTAAAGACTCATGCTTACGATAAACTTTCTACTATCGTTTTCTTGTTGGTAACATCTCTTGTATAATCAATATTTAGGATTAAACTTTGCCTTTTATACTGAAACAAAACAAACAAAAAACACACCAAAAACCTAACATTTGTATCTTGTAAACATTTAATTATCTCACCAAGGTGTCAGGACCATGCAAGGTTTCTCGTATATTTGATCTTTAATGCATTGGACTGTGAAGGGGATGAGCTTAGAGACAGTAGACCTGGATTTATATAGGTGCTCCCACAGCTCCCTTTGGGACTAGAATGAATTGTTCTGAACTTGTAATATAGTGGGAGTTAATCTTCAGGATTAACATTAAGATAAGGAATAGGTAAGTACTTGGCACAGTGCCTGTACACAACAGGCATCCAAAAGCTACGGAATAGCTTATCATTATGATTATTAAACATGCAAAAAGGCCAGTCTGGAGCTGAAATAGGTCTGGCACTAGTGAAGTGTGGGAAATGGAGCTAGGCATCTCTACATTTTCAAAAAATATATCCACTAATACTTGATTTTTTACACTGTACACTCGTTCTACTTTCTTTGCTAAAGTAGGAAGAATATCATGGAGCTGGTGCGGTGGCTCGGTGGTTATAGTGCTTGTCTGGCATGTTCAAGGACGTGGGTTCGAACTCCAGCACCACGCACAAGAGTGAAGTGCCAGAGCAATGAAAACCAGATGAAAAGTTAAATAAAACTGATTTCTCTCTGACTGTCCCTCTTTCTCTTAAAAAAAAAAAAAAAAGAATAAATCATGACCTTAACAGTTCTTATCTTAGGCAAATGACATACCCTTTAAATTAGTAAAAGACATTATCTGCAGGGCTATTTTATCCACCCAACCTTCCAAAGAATACTCACTTTCTATGAAGTTTCCTAGTGTACCATGGCATGACTGCCTTTTCATGGCTACATTCGACTAAAACTGACTATTCCCTGGGATGGGGAGAACCAGCATTATCACTGACACAAAAGGGCCACCAAAATCTGCTAAGTGATTTGTCCAGAAGACTATGATACTCAGGTTTGTGTTCTTTCTACTTAAAAATGCTGGGAAGGGAGGCTGGAGCAGTGGCTCAGTGGTACTGCACCTGCCTGGTATGCATGAGGACCCGGGTTTGAACCCCAGCACCACATACATGACTAAGTGTCAGAGCAATGAAATACTAAATAAAACTGGTTCTTCCTCTCACTTTCCCTCTCTTAAAAAAAAAAAAAAAAGGCTGGGAAGGAAGTTGGTGGGTAACAGAAGTCAAAACACATGAACAATATCATCTTCACAATGAAAATCACTATGTAAGAAAGTATTTCAAGCCTTACCTGCTGGTACACTTGATGTAGTTAAAATTCAAAGATAAAAATTTAAATTGGAAAAAAAAAAGCCATCTAAGATCTAAGATTTAACAGGACTGAATATAATGAGCAGCAGAGGGAGCTATTAGCTTGAATTCACCACTTGAATGCCTCATTGCCTTTCCTTTCAATGCAAGTGTTTGGGATTGCGGTGTCCTGTCCACCTCTCTCTGTATGAACACTGAAGCTTTTTTAATAACTTACCAGAAAGGCAACCACTTTGGAGGCAAATCTCCACAAAGTCATTGGAAATGGGTAGAGTAAAACATATTCATATTTTAAAAGTAGTCTTTGGTATTCTAGACACTTTTTATTGCTGATATTCCCATAAACCAAAGTACTGTAAACATAAATAAGCAAAATTTCTTATTACTCTCAAAGCAAACAAACACCACACACACAAAACACAATATCTTACTTCTGACCATATAAACATTAGGGGGCAGAGGGATCACTTACCGCAAAAACCCCTCGAACTACCCAGCCGTGGTGTTGCCGTAATGTTTTACCATATGCATTATCTTGAAAAGAAAAACAACTCAGTAAGGAATGATTGCTTCAGAATTTGATGTGATATTTATACAATATGCTTTCTAATGCATGCTATTATCATGGTCCTACCCATATTAAGAACCGGTTAAAAAAATCTAATTATAAAATTTTGTATCCCAAAAGTTTTACATAGGAAAATCCCCACATGGATTTACTTTTAATTTTTTTCCACATTATTTTATTGGTGCATTATAGTTGTGCATAATGGTAGGATTTGTTGTTACATATTCATACATGCGAACAATATAATTTGGCAAATATCACTCCCCAACACTTTCCCCACCCTTCCCTCCTCCCATCCCCTGGTCCTTTTCCTATAGTCTATTGATCTCCCTTTCATTATCATGAAATTCTTCCCCCCATACCCCCCTGCATGCCCCCCAACACACATTCACACATTTCTTTTCCTTTTTCCTCTCCAGTTTCACATGGATTTTTAAAATAGATACTTCCATTCTTATCCTGGATCACTGCCTGAACTTCTAGTTTATTATTATAGTAGGAAAAGTTCAATACATATAAAGATATAAGGAAGAAAGGATACTTAAAAATTTAAACTATATACAGTTCAAACCCTTAGCTCCCTTTCTAACCATTTGTTTCCCTGTTTGCAAAATGATCTCTAAGGTTCTTTTTAATTCTAACATTCTACTCTGGGATGTCAAATGTTTGTCCTAAATTTCCCTGTGACCCCTGTACAGTATTAAAGGTAGAAAGGTTTTAAAGTGTGGTAGTGTACACTTGAAATCCCAGCTACTCAAGGAGGTACACTCGAGCCCAGAGGTCTGAGGCCAGCTTGGGCAATACAATGAGACCTTGTCTTATCATCACCACCACCAAAACAAAAAAAGAACAAGCAAATAAAAATGTTACAGGAAGAATGGCTTAAAGTTATTAAGTTAGTTGCAAAGTAACTGGTGAGACCTATTAATAAAAGTCACTAATATTTCATACTTTAAAGATAAAAACCTATTATTTCTGTCTCAATGAGATTTAAAAACTGGTATGTAACAATTTTATTAAAGAAAAAAGAAAAGTCCCAGGAACAAGATGTCTATATTTTATACAAAGGATGCATGCCCAAAGATTTGGAATAATCTGATGTGTGCAAAATTCAAAATTTATTTTCCCACAGGAATGAATTAATTCTCAGGAGGCATCTATTTTTATTTCAGTGCTCCATTTTATTTCTAAGTATTGTCCCCAATAGCATACGGAGTGCTCATTTCTAAATTATTAGTACAGTGTAATATGGGGGCTGTTTGACCTTCTTCTTGCTTACCCACCACATCTAAATTCTCTTTTCTAAACTTACTTATTTTCATGTGTCAGTTTTAGCATTAGCACAGTACTAACATGATTTAATGAGTGCACAGATGAGATTATAATAGGCTATAAAATATTTTCAATTATAACAAAAGCAGATGTTAAAATCATAGAAAAACAGACACTACAACCACAAGTACAAGCTCCTAAGCAGTGTAAAACAATACAGTTCACAGGACACTGCCAAAGGAAGTCAGGTATTTGGGCTTTACTGGCAAAAACAGCACTGCTCTGTGGCTGCAGCTTATACACTTAACAGTTTACTCAAGCTGACCAGACTTGAAATTATGGAATCTAGTCAACTTAACACTTTAAAATGAATGAGGCTTTACTAACACTTCTAATATATCCTATTTCAATTTTACATAATTTGAATTTGCATAAAATATGGGAAGTGCAAAAATAGGAAGGAACTAAAGACGCCTATAATCATCTCTCAGATTTAACCACAGTGGGCATTCTGGGGAAATTTTCTTTTTTCTTACAGAAAAAAAAATTTCCCATACAGAGAGTATTATTTTCCTCTGTTAATAAAGTGACCATTTTTCTGATTTGGAATTGTGGTAGGGAAGTAACAAGATAAGATGAGACTTCTTTACAGTATATAGCAGATATAGCTCTATAGTCTAGCCTTTAGCTATAAAGCTACCCGGCGAGATAAAACTGCCTATGTAAAAGGGCTCCTGACCTCAGTGCTATTTCAACCTCAGAGACTTTACACCTTTATTACACTTTGCCATGCAATTCAATCATTCAAAAAAACCCTGGAAGCCCTTCTCTGTGCCCTGCTTGAAAATGACAGGAAGAAGACAGGGTACTGCAAGACCAACAGCGTAGACCGAATGATTTAAGGATGAGGGAGTATGTGCCCTGCCATCTGGCCCTACCATTTTCTTTTTTTTTTTTAAAGAGAGAAGGACAGTGAGAGAAAGAGAAAGAATCAATTTTATTTAGGTTTTCATGTGGCTATCGTTGCTCCAACACTTCACTGTGTATGTGGTGCTAGGGTTCAAACCAGCGTCCTCACGCATGCCAGGCAAGCGCTGTAATTGCTGAGCCACTGCTTCAGCCCTGGCCCTACATGTTGACACAGCAGAGTCCCACCTGCAAGATGTGAGTAAAATGGCCTAATGGGACTGGAGAGAGTCATAGAATTTGGGCTGAGTCCTGATTCAGGTCCAGGAAGACCACTGCTAAAATTTAAAATCAACAAATGAACTAAAACTCTTATTTTTAAAAATGCCAAAAGTACTTAACTGGCTCCTAGGTCTGCAAATACCCATCACATGACACTGTGTTAAAGTAAGATGAAGTCTAAGCCTGACCTATTTTTGTTACCTTCGGAAGATTAGATAATGAAATACATTAATCTTCACTGTAATACCCATTATCATAATGCATGTTCTATAATTTGAGATTAATTTTGGTCTGTGAAAGAAATAAATGATACCTTCCTCCCAACTCTTAGAGATGTGTCAGTTCTCCAAAGACTGAATCAAAATTTCTGAGTAGAAAGACTTGAAAATCACCTTGCTCAATTCTCTTTCACAAATGAATAAACAGAAGACCAAAGGCAATGACTTGTCCAAGATTATAAAGCAAAAAGCATTGAGGACTTGGGGCATATGTGTAACATCAAACCAGTTTGCCAAAAAGCTAATGTTTATTCCTTGTAAAAAGAAATAATGAAAATTTAAAATAAGCCTTTCTCAGCCATTTCCAGAAAGAATTGGCACCTTATTCTGGTTACATAAGCACAAATCTGATTTCTTTACTGTTAACTCAGAAACTTACGATGAGATATTTAGGAACTACACCTAACCCTTTTACAGTATCTAAATGAGAACAATCTTCCATTGCTTTAAGTTGGCAACTACTTCGTTTAAGAATTGTACAGAGTAGAGTCTTTTTCTATTGCAAACCTTTAACTACTAAATTTACATAGGGTCGTAGCAAAGTTAAAGGAGAAATAAAAACCTAAGTCTTAAAGAAGAGAGCCTGAAAATGGATAACCAAAGCCAGAAAAGGTAGAGTTAATCTCTAAGCTCAGGAAATAACAATCATCTCAGCTCTGCAATGTGCTAAACTAGACCATCTTTAGGCAAAAATCAGGAAGTAGGAGAGGTCTGAAAACAAGCAAACACATATTCCAGGAGGCTGGTGGGATGAGAACAGAGGGGTACTAGGGAAGTGAACCTGCCCAGGGGTCCTATAATTACTAGAGAGATGAACCAGCTGCTTACTTAAAAACAGAATAAACACTTGCCCTATGAGAACTCTCATCTTCTTACAAAAAACAAAACAAAACAAAACAAAAACAAAAAACGAAACTAACAAACAAAAAACCCCAAGGACGAAAAGACAACAATAAATCAGAATATAGAATCTAGAACATATCCATATGTGTGACAGGGTTGATTCTATATACTATTATATACCAATGGGGAAAAACAGGAGTGATCCAATAAATGATGCCAAGACAACTGGTTTTCTGAAGGGGAATTATAAAACTAAATACCTACCTTACATCATTCTTAAATTCCAAGAAGATGAAAAGCAAACCTATAAAACTTTGAGTATCAGACATCTTTGTGGCCTTAAGGAAGAAAGGAACTTCTTATACAAGACATAAAAATACAAACCATAAAAGAAAAGAACTGCACGTGTGGTTGCATAAAATTTAATACTTCTGTAAACCAAAACACATCATAAAGAGAAAATTAATGCCACAGATGGACAGAAGACATTTACAAAACATAGCTGAAAAAAACTAATAATCCAGAAAATATAAAAAAACTTCCATGGGGAAAAGAAAACCTAACAGAAAAATGGTCAAAGTATATGAACAGACAATTCACTAAGGAGGAAATCAAACTGCCAATGAAGATAAGAAACACTGCTCAACCGCACTAGTACTCCAAGAACATAAACTCTGGTGATATTCTATAATTTTTGAACCATCAGGCACAAATTAAAGAGTCTGACGATAAGTGGTAATAAGAAAGTGGTAACTCTCACTGCTCTCTGGTAATTATAGACTTTGGAGGTCAATTCGGCAGTATCTAACAGTGTAGTTCAGCCATTTCAATTCTATTATATTACTAGAACAGCAGTTCTCAGAGTGTGGTTCTCAACTCAGAAGCCTCAGCATCACTGGGAATTTGTTAGAAAAGCAGTCTTATACCCAAACCCAAACCTACGGAGCAATCAGTACTCTTTTATTTTATTTTTTTAAGTATTGGGAATTGAACCCAGGGCTTCATGTGTACTAGGCAAGTGCTCTGCCATTGAAGTACATCCCCAGACTTTTTAAAAATTTGAAACAGAGTCTTACTAGTTGCCCAGGCTGACCTCCAATTTGCAATCCTCCTACTTTAGCCATCCAAGTAGCTGGGATTACAGGTATGCACTATAATGCCTACCAGCATTTTAAGGAGCCTTAGGATGCTAATATACTGCCAAGTTTGAGAACTACTGCTCTAGTAGCAGTTTCTTGGTCAGTAAAGCCCAATGAATTACAGATCTGCAGACTGCTGGACCCTCCTGTGGTAATGAGCAGATTCCTCCTTTTACACACTATAATGTGTAGATAATATAATCTCCTATATGACCAATAACATATATACAAGGAATATATACAATGTAGCATTGTTTGTAATCATGAAAATCTAGAATCAACCTAAGTGTCCATCTGCAGTATATTTGTTTTTTAAAAACTGTGGTGTATTCATACAATGGAGGATCACACAGCAGGGAAAATGAATGAGTCAGGACTACAAGCATGAAGTGGATAAATCTGAAAAACAGCACCAAGTGAAAAAGAATGTGTACAATATGACCCCATGTATATGAGCTTAAAACATGGAGCCCAATACTAAATGCTACTTACAGACATTTAAAATATATATTGAAAACATAAAAACAAGCATTATATAATTGGTAAACATCAAATTTAGAATGATCTCTTGAAAATAAGTGGCAAGATCAAGGGGTAGTACATGAGCAATATATTAGGTGAAGTGGTAGATATATGCTACATAAGGAAGTACCCTATGAATTTTTTTTTCCAAAGAGAGGGACAGCAAGAGAGAGAGAGAGAGAGAGAGAATCAACTTCATTGAGTTTTTCACGTGGCTTTCATTACTCTGACACTTCATTGTATATGTGGTGCTGGCGTTTGAACCTGTGTCTTTGCACATGCCAGGAAAGTGCCATAACTGCTAAGCCACCGCTTCATCCACCCTATGAATTCTTTATAGTAACTAAACATCAGGCTAAATGAATTGTATGGAGAAACAATTCAACAATCAGTGGAGACATGTGAAACAAATGTCCAGAGATGTCTCTTTATTAACTTCAGGCCCTGTCAAGACTGAAACTTGTGTACTAAGCCAGTCCTATTAGTTCAGGGACACGCTGTGAGCAGTTCTGAAGAGGACATGACTTGATTCATGTTCCCCAGTATTTTTGGAGTTAATCGTTATAATATGATGTTAAATATCTGCTTATGGGTTCTTTCTCTTGTTTAGCTCTCCTTGCCTGTGAAAGCCTTTCACATTAAATACATGACTAAGCATCCTTTAAAATTTTTTTTCCTATTCTGTTCCAGAGATCTTGGTTGAGTTCATTTTTACTTGACATTTATGGTACCATTCTGAGGTGAGAGACATGGCAATATGCTATCCTGCTGAATGAACAGTGCAGAGCACATAACATTTAGTACAATGGTGCATGAAATGCCAGAGTAACTTTTCCTCCTTCAACTTACAAGGATGCTTTTCAAAACCTCTTTTTGATGTGGCATCTGCAAATGGAGGGGTTCAGTCATATGGCAGACATTAAACACAGTCGCCTTGTAGACTCAACTCCTTCCATAAAATGACCTCTAGTGAGTGGCATGAGGTGTTAAGGGTACAGAGTGACTGCTGGCATGAGATCACAGTTTTTCTCTGGTCATCATAATGGGGGTTCAAGTGATGGCTCCAGTGCACAAGTAAGCTGTGTAAAGACCAAGGCCTCCATCAGGTACTGGGAACCATTCCAAGTCGCAGCAATGCAGCAATACAGTAAGTGCAGATGCCTTTTCCATAAAGGTAGCAGACATGAAGGCTTCCATTGTGCCATTCAGAACTCTGACACATCATCTCCCATCTCTAAGGCCACCAAGGCAACAAGTTTGATGAGCATTTACCTCAAAACCTTTCCTAAGCAGTATGTTACTGGAAATCTAATTATAATGAAAAGGAGGCAAAAATGACTGACGTAACTAACTTTAACGATTTAAATCCTGGTTGTTAACAATCTCTCAGACACAGTTAAAAAAAAAAATCCCCAATAATCATGATGTAACCAAGTAGCAGGTGAGCTTCAATGGCATGTTTAGATGAGTAGGTCTCAAACTTCAGCATGGATCAGTTACCCTGAATGACTTGTTAATACGTGGCTGTTAGGCCCTATTCTGGAGTTTTTGATTCAGCAAGTGGGGTGGAGACTGATGGTCTGCATTTCTAGCAAGTTTTGAAGTTATGAACATGACTATTCTTGGACCAGCTTGAGAAACACTGATCTAGATTTTTGAAACCCTAAAGAAGGTATTTATCCTTTCCAAAACCTGAGTTTATTCACTGTAAAGGAAGAGTTATTTGGAATACTAAATGAAATGTTTACCAAGAACTTAGTGTAGTACTTGCTTTTGGTAGACTTCAATGGTAGTTTTACCATAATTATCAATTTTAGAATTTAAAATATAGCATGATAATTTGCCTATATACCACATGCAAACTGCACATATACTCTTTTACCTACATATCCACCCTGCCTCATTTTAGACAAAATATTAGTTCCACTTGTAAAGACACTTTAAAAGAGAAAAGTTATTATCCCAGAAGAAATTTGTATATGAAGCCTATGGGGTATGAACAGTTACTGTATAAACAATTCTCATAAAAACCATGTTTGCACAGAGCTTACTGCACCTGTGTCTGACAGAATGGGAAGAGAGTAGGTTAGGGGCCCTTTATCTACACATGCTGAATAGCAGCAGAAAATCTAGGATACTACAATCAAAGACATGATTTTAAGCAATAAAACCTTTGTTATGAGCTGGAACAAAGGATGAAAATGTCAAATAAACAGCCGCTTTTCTTTTCCATTGAAAATAATGCTGAAGGGGAAGAAGGACAAGGAAGACCAGAGATCAGCTATGATTATTTCAAGTACAAAGCAGCATTTGCCCTTCAAAGTTTTCTCTCTTTTCACAGTTAACATCTCACAGACCCAATCTCCAAATCTAGTAAAAGACAGGGACTAGAAGGGGGTGAGGGGAGAAAAAGAAAGAAAAGGAAAGGAAAGAAAAAGAAAGAAAGCAAGTGCAGAGTTGGGGTAGGGGTAGGGCAGAAAGGGTATATCCTCAATTTCCTTTTCAACTCAAGGGTCAAAGATAATCTTTTCACTTACTAGTGTCCTGTGGCCAGCTAGGTTCTAATTCACCCCAGCTCCAGTCTGGACCACCTGAGATTAGCACTGCCCTGCTCCTCCTTTCTTAACCCTACCAAAGTAAGAAGCACACAAAACTGAATACCAAACCTCCTGCATTTCCTAAAGGTGGAGAAGTTGTCCTTCCAATGTGAGGTTTCCATACTAAGAAGCTGGTCTGAAAAGAAGTTTCTAGCATCTGAGCTCCATTTCTGATTTGGTACAAGTAGGCTTCATTTCCTGGCGGATTACTAACTTATGTGATGATGACAATGATAAATATGTAAACAATAACAGAAGCTAACCTATACTGACTGAGTTGATTACTGCATACCCAATACTTTTCTAATTTTTCATATGCATGAACCTACTTAATCTTTACAACAACCATATTACAGAAATAGCATTACCATTCCCATTTTATAGATGAGGAAACTACGGCACATACAGATTAAGTAAGTGCACCACTAATAAGTGGTGAAATCTAGAGTTATTCTAGAACCCATAATTCTAATCCTTCCACATGCCATCAAGTTCTACAGATACTGGCCAGTTGATATGCATAGATATGGTGATTAAACTTTTAGTACTTAAAAGCAGAACACACATGGAAGAATATAATAGAAGCTACTCTGGAAATTTAGGGATATACAGGAGACTCAAATATGCAGGTAGTCCAGGGATGGTAAAAACCCTTTGTAGGAAAAATCTTTGGGACTTTTGAGGCTAGGATCCCAAAGTGACCCTGCTTTAAACAATTCTGGGGGCCTGAAACAAGTACTTTAATCTTTAATGATTATGGTTCCGGGGGCTGGAGCGGTGGCTCAGCGGTTTCGGCGCTTGCCTAGCAAGCTCGAGGACCCGGGTTCAAACCCCAGCACCACGTACACAACTGAGTGTTGGAGCAACTAAGGCCATGTGAAAAACTAAATAAAATTGTTTCTCTCTTTCTCTATCTCTCTCACTGTCCCTCTCTCTTAAAAAAAAAAAAAAAAAAGATAATGGTTCCGTATTGTGCAAAAGTAGATTTACGTGAGGATTAAGTTGCCTGTATTCTTCACAAAGTGCTATAGAGATGCCAGTACTGATTGTTTTATGGCACACCAGCATTGCTAAATGGCAAGGCCTGGGGAAATCAAAGCTGTGGCAGAATCCTAGGACTCAAGGCCAGGAGGAAGGTAGAAGCTACCTGTGAAACTGAGAAATGTCAGAGAACACTGACTTCCCTGCCCTGCTAGAAGCATTAGTTAATTCATTTTACCATTTATAATCATAGCTACTTAGCACTTGGCTATGTACATCTCTACGTTACAATAATACAGGACTTCAAAATAATACAGAATTTTATTCCCCCCTCCCCACACACACATGCTTCAAGGGCCATGCTAGAAGAATTTCCTATGAGCCAAGGGTGACAGTTTAGCTACTTCATTAAGAACATGATGAGGATTCTTCCAAATCTTAACATTTTCCAGAATTGGTCTGACAGATGCATTCATGCATTCACACTCCTATCCAATGGCTATTAAACACCTACAATGCTGCAGTCACTGAATTAAGATGCTAGAAATACAGGATTATCTCCTTTTACCAAATCGCCTTCTTCCCAGTTTCAGTTCTACCACTGCAAAATAGGATACGTAGAATGCCTGAGGAGTACAGGATGATAACCAGTCCAGAGCAAATCTCCTTGATTCCCACCTCACCTTCTTGTACAGTCTCCAAAAAAGCTTCTACTTGAATACTGATTCTTGAGAACTGCATTTTATTTGAAGATTAATTTAGGAAAACTAACCCCTTGATAATATTAGGTCTTCCTATTAAGACTAAGGAATGGCTTTCCATCAATTTAGTGCTTCCGTAAGACATACTGATTTTTAATAAGTTAGAACTAGATTACTAAGTCACTGCCTCATGGGTCCTTTTTAAATAACACATATAAGAAGCAAACAATGAATAATAATGAAATAAGAAAAGAAAAATCAAATCCTGAAAAGCAGAAAATTTCCCTGTACCCTCTCTCTCCTCCTCCAGGGGGTCTCAATTCCAAAGTTCATTCTATTAATCAAAATATAAACATCACTTACTCAGGGCTGTCTGAATATCCTTTTCTCCATTTTTCACTTCTGTCAAAAACCCTTTTAAAAATTTGAGACCCCTAAAACAAAATAAAACAAAAAGGAGAACTATTATTTTCAAAGTTCACTTATATTGATTGAGAATAAAGAAATGGCAGATACCAGCTTTTACTTCAGTAAAATCTTGGGCATAGCAGTAAGGTCAAATCACAGGTGGTCCTTTCTGAGTTTCTGCCCTGACATTTCCCTTTAGGATGCTCTGGACCTCTCACCGCATCTAATAAACCGAAAGCAGTGGTTTTTAAAATGTGATCACAGGACTAGTGGTTTCAGCATTACTCAGAAATTTACTAGAGATCCAAATTCTGGGGCTCAACCTTAGACTTAAGAGAATCAGAAACTCTGGTTTTCAGTCCTATGTTTTTAACAAACCTTCCAGGAGATTCTGATGCCTCTAAAGTTGGAGAGCCAACAAGCACAGGAGAGATCAGTTGGCTTTCCTATCCTTTAAGATTCCTATCTTATATAGACTATTACTATTATAATACTTATCACAATCAAGAGGGATGCAAACAAAAAAAAATTGGTGTTTTATTTATTAGGCCTTCTTTTAAAAAGGCTACAGTTTGGTTAGAGTCTTTATTCTGAAGTAGTGATCTCTGTACAATAATTTTTTTCTGGTAACATTTTAACTGAGTTGGATTTATCTGTTGCCCCACCTTGACTGCCTCACCTCTTCAGCCACAAGAGGGCTTCAGTAGCTGAGTTCCTAACCTGAGCTACATCCGCCTCCACTTCATGCAGCACTATCTTCTGGAGAGTAGTAAACTCTTCCTTGTTGGTTATATACTTCTGATTTACTTTCTGGAGGAAAAACGGAAATAGTCTAAGTTAAAAATGTTAAAAGTTACCAAGCAAATCATTATAGTATTAAGACTTATACATTTGGCAAGAAGGTCTCTAAGAAATGAAAGTAAGAATATAAACTTATTTCTTTATATGTTCAAAGCAATGTGGTTTGTTTTCCTGAAAATTCTATGAGGCTTAAGCTGGAATTAGAGAGTCCCATGGTTTACAAGTATTATTCCTGAAGTATTTTTCCTGCCTCAGAACTGCCCTTACAGCCATGTTTGGTAAACAATTTTCATCTTGCTCATAATACTGAACAATCATTTGTTTGAATGAAATTTCAGGCAACTACAGTACCTACAAATATATCTAGTACCTCCAAGTATATCTACAGAAATTCCTTATACTGCTTCTTCAGAGGGCAGTATGTTAGTGATGAAAATCCATATTTTTTTAATTGGGTACTGTTTTCTCAAGACGGTAATATTCAATCTACATTTAAAAAGGGACTCAAACTTTAAAAGTTGGAAGTATTATATACAACTCTCTTATTTTACTGAGAAGAAGTGGGTTTGGAAAGAACAGTGAGCTGCTGAAGCTTCCACAGTTGAACCTGGATGTTGGGCCTATTGAGAACTAGACCATTAATAAGCTATTTTTCACTAAAAATTTTTTTGGAAAAATAGAATTGTCATTGCTTAAATGTTGCAATAAGAGTAATTTTCCACTGATCCATGCTCTGGGCATGAAAAGGAAATCCTGGTTCCATTTTTAAAATGAACATTCTAGCATTCCAAAGCTTGCTTTTAGCATACAATAAGGGCTTACTTAGCATTCAAAGTGGGAGAAGAAAGATACTTGCTCTGTTAAAGACCTATAGTACTTTTAAAAAATGTTTTCAAGTTTTCTGAGAGATCAGTCAGCATACTCACCTTAATATTTCCAACAAGATCCATTTTAACAGGAGCAAACACTGTAGGACCAAGTTTGTCTAGGGAGAAAGAATAAAAACAGTTTTGAAAAAGCAACTTTTCAAGTGAAAAAATCTTTTTTAAAAATTTTATGGGAAATATTTTATGGTAACAACAAATTAAAGTCTTTTCTCCAACTTTAATTTTTGCTTCTAAATCATTTTCTAAACATAAACTTCCAAAGTTTGATACTGTTGTTATCTTTTTCTATTTTCATTAAAAAGAGAAGGCATGCCATAGTCTGAGGAGAAAATATTCAAAATGTATATGTCCACAATGGAATTGTACTTAAAATATATAAAGAGCTCTCACAACAGTAAGAAAAGAAAATAATCAACTTTGCAAAATAGGTTAAAAATGTGGACAGAAATTTCATAACAGAAGCTATAGCAATGGCCAATAATTATATGAGGCTGGCATGGTGGCTTAGTAGTTACAGGGCTTCCCTGACATGCATGAGGACTTGAGTTCCAACCCCAGCACCATGTACACAACAAAGTGGTGGAGCAACGAAAGCCACATGAAAAACTAAATAAAACTGATCCTCTCTCTCTACTGTCCCTTCTCAAAAAACAAACAAACAAAAACTAGAAACACTAACATCACCAAATACTAGTAAAGATGTACAGCAACTAGAATATTCATATGCTGCTAGTGGAAGTATAGAATTGTGCAAACCACTGTGTAAACTGGCAGTTTATTATAAAGTTGAACTTACCAGCAATTCTGGTCTGAGGTATGTAGACAGAAGAAATGAAAATATATGCCCACCGACACAAAAATGTGCAGAGCAACTTCATTTAAAACGCAAACTACCCGAATGCCGTTAACAGGAGAATGAAGAAACAAAGTATGGTATGTTTATTTAAAGGACTCCTCAGCAATAAAAAGAAAATAACTGATATATAAAACAAAAATGAATCTTTAAAAAAAAATGAGGGCTAATATCCAGAATATATAAATAACTAAAGAAACTAAGCACCAAAACCACAAATAATCCAATCAATAAATGGGCTATCGATCTAAAAAGAAACTTTTCACCAGAGGAAATCCAGAAAGCCCATAAATATATAAGAAAATGCTCTACATCATTAGCTATAAGAGAAATGCAAATCAAAGCTTCAATGAGATACTACCTCACTCCTGTTAGAGTGGCAAAAATGAAAAATTCTAACAACAGATGCTGGAGGGGCTGTGGGAAAAGAGGAATGCTGTTACAGTGCTGGTGGGACTGCAAACTGGTTCAGCCACTATGGAAAGCAGGGTGGAGAATCCTCAAAAAATTAAGGATGGAACCACCTTATGACCCAGCTATCCCACTCCTGGGTATTTTCCCAAAAGAGTTAGAATCAGCTTATTATAGTGATGTGGCTTCATCAATGTTTATAGCATCTCAATTTACTATAGCTAGACTGTGGAACCAACCCAGATGCACCTCACTCGACGAGTGCATTAAAAAACTGTGGTACATATATACAATGGAATACTACTCAGCCATTAGAGAAAACAATATTATGACTTTTGAGATCAAATGGATGGAGATGGAAAGAATTATGCTAAGTGAAGTATCCCAATTTCAGAGACTCAAGGGCCAAATGGTTTCTCTCATCTGTGGAAGCTAGAATACATCGGGAAGCAGTATGTTAGATGCCTAAGCTAATAATAACTGCAAACTGTATGATTCTCAACACAACAGGGAGATGACTCCCTAGGATACTTGGAGGCGTAGGGTGGGGTCAGGGTGGGGGGAGGGTGTAGGAAGAACACCTAGGAGACTGGAGGATGGGAATAGGGGGAATCATCTCAGAAGGAGACCTCTATCCTTCACGAGATATCCATTTAATTCAGGGGTTCTTTTGGGAGAAACAGCAACATGGGGAACCCAAGCTGGGCATCCATGATATGGCATTAGCCCTGGATAACTAAGTATATATACATTGGTTCTTGAATGTTTAATAATGTTTCCCCCTCATTTGTAACTCTATATCCATTTAATTAAAAAAAAACACCCACTAAGCAAGAAAAGATTCAAAAAGAGTACATTTACATGAAGTTTTAGAATAGGCAAAACTAACTTATAGCAACAGAAATCAATAAAAATGATCACCTCAGGTTAGGACCCATTGGCACAGAGAAGAATGTCCTGAGGTGATGAAAATGTTCTAAATTTTGACAGAGATGTGGATGCCCATGGTTAGGTGCACTTATGAAAACTGCCTGAAACATAGCACTTATGTTCCATGAAGTTACACCTCAATTAAAAAACAAACACAATTAAATGGGTTATGCAGCAAATTTCAATGCATTAGTGATCCTTGATAATGCTAATTTTATATTAAGTAAATTTGAGCTTAAGCAAATTAACATGTAATTTTTTTTTTTTAAGAGAGAGGTAATGAGAGAGAAGACAAAATCAATTTATTTAGTTTTTCAAGTGGCTTTCATTGCTGGGACACTTCATTGTGTATGTGGTGCTGGGGTTTGAACCTGCATACTCATGTATGCTGGGCAAGCACCATAACCGCTGAGCCACCGGTCCAGCCCCCCATATGTAATATTTTTAATATTTGAAAAAATGTTTTACTGGTAAAAACTGTTCCTCAACTACTTTGACTTTTACTGTTATGTATGCTTTCCAGAAAGCAGAATCTGTTTGTTTTCATTACACTATTCTAAGGTCAACAGTTAATCATAATTACACTTAAAGTGAGAATATGCAATAATGCTTACAGCCAGACAGAGCCTAGTAACATGAAGATGTAGCTAGGAAGAGTCATCTTACTGTACAGATAGTCCTGGATATTTCTCTTGCAAAATAACTGCAGTGAGACAAATTCTAGAAGCTAATGAATAAGGCAACTGCAGCAATCTTACCTAATACTGGAACCACAGCATAACATGATGCCAAGAATGCCTCTGTGGGAATGCCACTGTCTTCCAGAAGTTCAATGTCACTAAAGCTAAACAATTTGGCGATGTGGAGGAAAAAAAAAGATGGAAAATACAACATCAACTCTCTCTGTATTTCAGAGGCAGTCACAGAAACAGCTGCCCCTCTGCTGGGCAAACTATCTGGTCTAATTTCACAGTTATGCCCCAGTGATTTCTTTCTTTCTTTCTTTTTTTTGGGTAATTGTAAAGTGGTCCATTAAAATAATTTTTTAAAGATAATTCACCGCAGTAAGTTAAAATTTGTTCAGATTATATACTCACAATTGAATTCCCTCTCATCTACTTTTCAAACAAGATAAATAATAAGGAAGGTAACTGCTGTATCATACTCTCTGCTCTCTTAGAACAACACATCACCTAAAAGGACCACTACGACTGATTTTGCAGACGAGAAACTAGTAATCACCTGTCAGTGATTTTAGTGGCAGGGTCTACAGTACCTGGTGTTCATGGTACTAAAGAAAGTTGGGATCATTTCTTTGTCTTCTTCCCTGAAGGATTCTGTAGAACAACCTGAGGAATCTGACCCAGGTTGTGTCAAGTCGTTCTCATCATTTCCCAGATTTTTCTTTCCATTTTCCTTCATCATTTCACCTCGGACTGTAAAGCAGAAGATACCTATTATAAAACCTATTACAAAAATTAATGTAGATACTGGTGAAAATTTCTGAAACATGGAATAATATACAGAAATCAAATTCTGTGAAATATTTACAATATATACATAAATAGATAAACAAAATTAGGCTTAAAGAACTCATTTGTATCCTGCTTGTTTTCAATGAACAGTGTTTCATGAATATTTCATTATTCAATATTCTCCAAAAAACTTGATTTTAATAACCATGTAATTTTGCATCATGAACCTGTGAAGGGTATTTTGGTGGTTTCCAAAATTATACTATTATAAATATAGTCAATCTTCATAGTTGATCTGCATATTTTGTATTTGTGAATTTATCTACTTATAATATGAAACTATTGGTAACCCCAAAATCAATATTTGTAGTACTTTTCCAGTCATTTTTATTATTTTAAAAAATTTTTTAAAGAGAGAGCAGGAGAGTGTGAGAGAGAGAAGACAGAGTCAACTTTACTTTTTCATCTGGCCTGTGTTTCTCCAACATAGTTAGTTGTGTATGTGGTGCTGGGATTTGAAACTGGGTCCTTGTGCATGCCAGGCAAACACTCCAACTGATGAGTCACTATTCCAGCCCTTCCAGTCATTTTTAGACATGTGCAGAGTAGTGAAAACGTGTGCTTGATATGTACATTCCTAAACGAGGTAGAACAAAATGGTGCTCTGCCTTCTTGTTTCAGTTTGCATATTATAAACAAGTGCCCTTATTTAGTGTCATGTTTTTTGCATAGAGTATTTTTTGTTGATTTTGCTGTTTAAAGGACTCCCCAAATACAGTGCTATCTAGTGTACATAAGCTTGAGAAGGCTGTGATTTGGCTTATGGACAAAATATGTTTTAGACTACCTTCACTCAGTTATGACTTATAGTTCTGTTGGTTGTGAGTACAATGTTAATGAGTCAACAATACATATTAAATAAAGTATCTTTAAACAGAAATACACATAAAACTGGTTGATATAAATGTGAACAGAGGCTTGCAGAAAGCTAATTCTATATTTCCCCCAGGAACAACAGCACTATTTGCTAACTCAGTATTTGGGTGACTTTACTAAAGAACTACTACAAATAATAAGAACTGACTATTATGCCATAACAACACTACTATCCACAGTTCTTTGTCCTTAAATCTGACAATTCTTTGAAGACAAATTCTTAGAAGTAAACTTATTGGTAAAATGTATGACAGTATGTTTGATAAAATTTTTGTCTTTATAGTTTACTCAAGAGGTAAGACTTCAATGTTGTGTGGAATACTTTTCTTAAATTAACAACTAAGATTTTCTAGATTAACATCTTTCTCTTTTCCCCCAACTCACAGAAAAATTGGGTTTCTTATTTCAGGACAGGGAAGAAATATTTTTTAAAATTTTATTTTTGGATTAATAGTAAGCACTTATTAACACAATTAAAAGGTTTAATATGGTTATCTTTACTCTGAAGAGTGAATTTTAGTGATTAGTGCCAATTGAATTAGCAAATTTAAAAACAGCTACAACTACAGTGCTCAAGGAGAAAGAAGAGGCCTAGAGAAGACTGGGTGGTTGATAAATTCTGACATCCTCAGCCCCCACCAGAAATCAAGAGAATGAAAAAATGAACTGCCCTAGTTTTATAAATTGTTAAGTCTGACATTACAGTTAAAGTTCAAAGGGCTTTGAGATATACTGTGTCATACCCTCTAAAACCACTCATGAACATCACAGCCAAGACTAGGTAGGAAACTTCCTCTTCATTTTCTTCTAAACACTGCTCAGATGGATGACAGAAAGTTATTCAGTCATGTGACCTGTCTTTACAGAGCCTATATGCTGTTTAGGAAATACCTAGTTCACTGTCTTGAAACTAATCACTATCAACTGTCACATCATGGTATAAATTAAAACCCCAAATCTCCTATTTTTCAATGGTTTGTTTCAGACTTTACTTTTGTTTTTACCTGTTGCATTACCCGCTATATGTTCTTCACTTGATATGCTGCAGTCTATCTCTGCAGATTTCAAATACAAGGAGCTCTTGTTTTTCATTAGGATTTCTTCATCACCATCACCATTTATTTCCATATTTAAAGATCCATTTTCACAATTGTTCAATTCCATTTGCCTAAAAAATGTTTTAATAAAGAAAAAGCCAAAAAGTCCGGTCATTTGGTCATAGGTTTTCCAGGAAGATGTTAATTCTAAGGGATGCAGGAAGGGTTCACAATCACCAAATCCTTTTAACATCAGTTAAAAAATAGAATTGTTAAACTAAGCCAAACTTCTCACCCTCCCACAGACATCAAGGCAAGTACCTTTCTACGGTGGGAACAGGCCTGTCTCAAGGCTGCAGTTTAGAAATCAAACAGCCACTAATGGCTCTTCCTGTACCCTGGGGTGACAGAATCTTCCTTGTCCCCACCAGCAATAGGAAATAGTCATTGACAGCTCTTGTTTCCAATCAGCTTCCTCCAGGTGTCATATTTAACACTTTTTGACTTTTTTCAGCTCCAGATGGGAGGCTTTTTTTTTTTTTTTTCTTCAACACCACTAGCCACTTTCATACGTTTGTTTAGCAGTTAACTGTCTGGAAGCCACATGCTGGAATGAGCAGCACTCCCTGAAACCAATATCTGAGAGAACACAAAAATCCAAGGAGGACCCAAACACATCTTGAGGGACCTGTCACCTTTGAAGATAACAAAATAAGCTATTCAAGAGTCAACTGAAATAACTGATTCTGTGAAAGGGACAATTATAATATTATCTTCTTATAGGGGATTATACATAGTCAAATTAGAAATTAGAACAAAAATATTTTCTTCCAATAAAAATAAGGAAGAAAAAGGATCTAAGCTACAAAGTGACTCTAGGAAAAAGTATTTGTTATTTTCTTAACAAACACACACACACACATTATCTCAACCTAGTGATTCAAAATGTGGGAGTGTTACAGAGGTAATACCTCAAAATTAAAATAAAAATATACAAGGATGATCCTAGTAGAAAAGAAAACTATTAACAACCAAATTCGGAATAATCCTTGTAATGAAGAAACAAACAATAGTATATAAAGATGAGCTATTAAACAATAATCTGAAAGGACAAATACATGTGTCAATACACAGGAATGGTTACACAATATAAATAAATAAAGACCCGGTGAGTATGTAAATGTGTAACTTTTTTTTTTTGTGGTGCTGAGGATGAATCAAGGGCTTTACATATGCTAGACAAGTGCTCTTCTACTGAGCTAGATCTCCAGTCCAGCATTTACTTTTTATTTTTTATTATTCTTTTGAGAGAGAGAGAGACAGAGAATCAATTTTATTTATTTTTTCATCTTAATTCTCCAACACTCAGTTGTGTATGTGGTGCTGGGTTTTAAACCTGGGCATTCTTGCATGCCAAGAAAGCGCACTACTGCTGAGCTACCGCTCTAGTCCCCAGCATGTACTTTTTAAACTTTTTTTTAAATTGAAGGAATATTCAGAAGAATAGAAATAATTTAAAGTGAATTTTTCAACCTACAAAGTTACTTGACCTTTTTTCCCCCTAATTTAAAACAGAATAACACTAGTCTTTTCTGGATAAAAGTTCACTTAAGTCAATACTTAACTCTTCCACAAAAGAATATTCAATCTCCGGTAACTCTAGAGAGAATAAAAAGTTACTGTGTATGATAGGTGACACCCATATTCTAGAGCAATACCAACACTTTCCCATTAGTACTGAAGGTCTGCATTGCTTCAGGCTCACCCAAAAGAGGAAAGTCAGATACTATTTCCTTTTGGTACATATCAAATCACAAGAATCACTATAAGATCAAAATACTGTATTTTTTTGAGAAAGAAAAAAATGTTACTGTACCTTTCCAATGAATTATGAATCGGTATAACTGGATGTTTCATCTTTAAAAGAAGCAAAGAAATGAAGGTTTATTTCCACTGAAGGATTATTGAGAATTCTATCACACACAGAAGTGGTAAATATGTATAAGGTATACTGCCCCAGCCACCAGAAATAATTTTAAGTCTCCCTAAAATGGAGTCATTGATCCCAACTAGCCCATCTTATTAAATCAAATAAATTAACCAAATTTCTAAGGAAAAAAAGGATGGCTTTTTTTAAAGTTCTCAATATCAGAGCCAAAGTTCTGGGGATTGGCTTTCTTTGTAACTGCATATGGTAATTAAATGTTAATAACAAATTATGGCAAATTATTGTTTTAAACACTGGAGGAAGGAAGGTAAAATAAACACCATGTGATTCCTGACCTTAAGCTAGCTTCAGCAGAGAACAGGGTTAATAACCACAGGAAAGGAGAAGCTCTTAGCCCAACCTAGGAATTTATGGAAGATGAATGGAAGATGAACAGGAACTATCCTGGGAAAGAGAGCTGAGATGGGCATTGTTAGCAATGCAAGATGACATAAAGGAGTGGGGGTGATGACAGGCAATACAATCATGCCAGGAAATCAGGAAAGACGCTGGTAATGTGGGAAGGGGCTAAGAAGTTTTGTCTTTAACCTAGACGCCAAGAGGGGAGTCACTGAAAGGTTCAGGCAAAGCAGGCCAATTTATACTCCATAACCAGAAATACTATCAGCTGACTGGAAGAGCTAGGCTGAAGGCAGTAAGAAGGCCACCACAATTCTAGGCAAGAACTGTCCAGAGAAGTTGGAGAGAAAGGGCTACATTGGAGATACCTGTGTGTGGTGGTCAAACTGCCAAAAATAACTAACTAGATATGGGAAACTGAGGACAGATATAAAAGTAGAAATAAAACAGTCCTCTAAAAGTCTTGATTAGTTACTGAAGGATGTTACCTTTCAACTTTCCATTATACTCTGTTGTAGCCAAACTGAACTAGACTTTTACCTTGCTGGACTTAAGCATGGCCAGCTGTGGTGATCCTGGGGGAGTGCGATAGAGAAGTTCAGAGGTGAAGGCTGCATTTGCAATCTGCATGCATTCTTCCAAGGTCTTCAGAAAAGTATTGCAAGTTGATTTCAGCAGAGTTCCCACATCAATTCCCTCCTACAAAACAACCAAAGCAGAACACTCTCTTGTCTTGCCAAGAAAAACAAAATCCAACTGTATTATGTCCTTACAGGTTTTTATCCACAAAATAATAATGTACCCACCTATTTTGCTGAACAAATAAGTATATCAGTTATTTTTAAAAATTTTTGAGCTAGCCCAATTTATCTATTTATCATGCACAGGCCTCACGCTCTGACACTTCACACTCATCCACGACTCCAGCTAAAGACAACAATTTCTTTCAGCTCAATAACATTACAGCACTGTGCCAGGTGCTGAGCACAGAACTCCCATAGAGCTTCCAGTAAACCATGTATCATCTGCTTTCAGTATGGAAGAATCTACAGGGTTTCAGCAATTACGATTTCTTCAAACACCTTTTTCTTCCAAGTTATTTTATTTGTTCAGGGTATATAGTTTATTTATTCAGGGCATTTTTCTTCTGGATATTGATATTAGTAAGTTGTTCTGGAAAATGAGGCCACATTCTGACTAGAGAATTAGGAGACCACATCTTAGTGGTTTTTACATTTTTCTCACCTTTGCACGTATCCCACGTGATGCAGTTGGTCACAGACAATACTTTTAATAAGCAAGTTCCCGCAGCACTTCTATAAGCACTTTCTTGAATTAAAGGCTGCTACATTAGCACCCCCCTCTAAACCAAGGCTTCTCTACTCAGGACCAGTGATATTTGGGGCTGGCTATTGTGCAGGAGGGGCTGTGTGTGGAAGGGCAGGGCACGGAGCTTCTGTTCATTCGAAGATATCAGTAAGACATACTGGGGCTAGAGTGGTGGCTCAACAGTTGGAATGCTTGCTTTGCATGTGTGAGGACCAGGGTTCAAACCCCAACACAACATACACACAACTAAGTATCAGAAAAACAAACGTCAGAGGAAAAAATAAATAAAATTGATTCTCTCATTTTCTCCCTCTCTGAAAGAAAAAAAATATTCTATCAATTTAAAGATATTACTTAGGCAGCATCACTAGATTCCAGTGGCACTCCTTCAATCATAACAATCAAAAATGTCTCCAGATATTACCCATTATTTCTGGAGGAGCACAGCTGCTGAGTTGACAATGGCTGTTCTAAACCACAAACTCTGTAAGAACAGGACTAAAATGTTTTTTGGTCCTCCCTTTTTCTCCCTCTGCCAGCAAAGTATCTATACACAAAAGGCAGCTGATGAATGAATAAGAGAGCTCAAAAGGAAGTGCACAAAAGTGAGTTAAATCACCTTTATTAGAAAGAACTCAAAGCATATATTACTAGTAGCATGGTGTTCCACCACCTAAAAAGATTAAATAAAACCACTAAATATAACCTGCAAATTCTTCATGTTGTAGATATCAATTGTCAGATTATACCAAGAACAAAGCAAGAGATGTTCTCTGGTTAATGTAAGTCATTCAATAGTTTAACAAACAACACAAGAGGGATCCTTAATATATTTCAGGGTGAGTAAATGACAACTTTATTAATAAATATTACAAAATGCAATTCTTGCTGACAATGGAGAGAAACCAAATTGTCTCCATCTCTGAAAGCACTATTCTATTCCAAATCACAACATTTACTGTGATATATAAAATCCTGTCACTCTCATCAAAGGTGACAGACATACTGCTGAGAGACACTCTGCTGACATCTTAGTAGCCACAACTACAGAAATGACTCAGCAAGACAGGTAAGAGTCTATTTTTTAAAAAGGATGTAAAGTGGGGCAGGACATGGCAGCATATGCCTGTAATCCCAGCTACTTGGGGCAAGAAAACCTCAAGCTCAAGGCCAATACGGGCAACTTAGCAAGATCCTGTCTCAAAATAATAAATAAAAAGGGCTGAGAATATGGCTCAGTGGTAGAACACTCCCTGGGTTCAATTCCCCAGTACCAAAAATCAAAACAACAACAAAATGATGTAAACTAGGGAGAAATATACTTTAGTATGTCAGTACTAAAGGTAAAAGTCCCAAATGTTATCAAATAATTAATCCTAAATAAAGTCCAGAAGAAAGCTATATGCTTCTATATGCTACAAAGCACATTTTCTATGTTAAAGTCTTACTTTTTCTCCTAAAATAGCAAAACCAAGATACCCAGGGATTATGTGAGAGTTAGCATCACCTGTAAGCAACCTGGTACTATTTTTCATGTATATTATCAATAATATTATTAAAATAGTATTTTACCTCAGAATTAGAAACACCAGTTGTGGTCACTTCTTTTGTTTTATCTACTTGCTGAACAAGGAGGTCACAGTAGAGTCTTAGTTCGGACATTTTTGTTTTCAAGTTTTCAGTGTTCTCAGCAAATTCTAAATAAGGAAATGTTGGTAATGTAGTTACCAGAATGAATATCCAATATCCTAGTTAGAATATTGTACAGACTAATGAAATATATAACCTGTGCCCTAAGTCAGAGGTTTATAATATGAATTGCAGATGTGATAGGTAAAGATTTAGGAGCAAGAAAAACAAAAAAGATATATCCAGCCTTTTGACATAATACACATTATTTCTTCAGACACATATTAAATAACCACTAGTACAGGAAGAGGGAACAACATTCAACCTGACTCATGCCTGTCAGAACTGGGAGCAGAGTTAGGGCTCAGAACTCGTGACAGAGTTCTCCTCCTCTGTCAAATGGGGTTGGAGTGATCTACCTGCTGCTGCACTGCTCTGCCCGTACCTGGGGAAATGCTCTGTATGTCCAATTACCACCAAGAACGCCACTTGTCATCTGGCTGAGGACTGCTTTACCACACTGTCTGTCAACACTGATCACACTCAGCCATTATCAGCAAGGCACTCCAGCCACCCTGCCACGGAGGGCTCGGATACGGATATAATTACTATCACCTCTTTTCCATCTCCATGAATATGTTGCACATTACCGCCTGCTCTGTCAAACCTGACACCCTCTAGAATTTAGCATCAAAACAACCAATAAAGAGACCATTTTACCAGGTCTACTTGAAGAGTGAGACACATCTGCTACAATTGTCATCAGAAACACTGACTGATACACTTCTTTCCATCTCCTCCCCCAACCACACTCTTCAGTTATACATACTGGGCTACAGGGCTGGGACAGCAGCAGCCAGGGCTCAGGAAGTCAGCCTTAAAACTCCTGCCCCAGTACAGAGACATGGTTCTCAGGAGGCCTAATCATGTCAAATTAATAAGTATCAATACTACCAATCTCACAATTAAGTATCCATTCCACCTCAGGGAGAGGCAGGGGAAAGCAGGGTATTACTACAGAAAATGCCCTGATCCAAGGCTTCTCTGGCTCAGATACTCTTCACCAAAGGTCAACTTTGTGCCTGTCTAGACCTATATACCATTTCATATCACTAACCCTCACAGAAAGTATGACTTCTGTTTAAAAAATAAGGTCACTGAGGCTCAGAAAGATCAAGTGATCATGCCAAAATTACACAATAAACTACAATGCCATCATGTGAATGCAGTTGTGTCTGACTCCAAAGCCTACACTCTTTCCACTATCACATGCTAAAAAAGAAGAGTTAGGTATGGGCTCTAATTTAAGTTTTGAGATATACAGCATTTCAATGATACAAAGAGCTGGCTACATGGTCAGGGGCAAAATAACAAAAGGAATCCAGAGAGATGCCAGTGGATGATTCCCAAGGTTCCCAGACTAGAGGACAATCAATACTTGCCTTTCTCCTTCTGGGTCCTACTGTCTGTCAGACAAGCCTTGGCTGATCCCAGGGCCACCAGCCATCGCTGTCTCTCAGCTACACTTCTGGCTTTCAAGTAGAAATATTGTTCACCAGGGATTATCAGGTCCATGCGGGTATTATCTACAGAATGAACTGGGAGCAAGGCAGAAGGAAGTCAGAGACCTAGAGGACCCTCATCTGGGAAGCCTCCACCCTATCCTTTTTTTTTTTGGAGAATCACCTACTTTAACTTTTGGGTTTAATGATCATTTATCAGAATAGAGAGAAAAATATCTCTATTATGTATGTAAAGTATGTTGCTCTGGGGTCCAATAGACTTATATGTTATAGTTTAGATGCAGTTTGTCTCCCAAGGGTTCATGTATTAGAATCTGAGTCCAGTATGGTGGTTTTTTTTTTTTTTTTAAGAGAGAGGGAAAGTGAGAGAGAGAGAGAGAATCAATTTTATTTAGTTTTTCATGTGACCATTGTTGCTTTGATACTTGATTGTGTACATGATGCTGGGGTTCAAACCCATGTCCTTGTGCATGCCAGGCAAGCACCATAACCACCAAGCCACCGGTCTAGCCCCAGTATGGTGATGTTAAGAGAACAGCAGAACCTGTGAGAGGTAGAGCCTAATTAAAGGTCATTGGAAACACTACCTTCAGAAGGAATTATTGTAGTTCTCATGATACCCTGGTTAGTAATTTCAAAAGGGATGCTATAAAAGCATAAAACCAGCCCCTCTCCAGTCCCTCTGGCTTCCCATCTCAGCATATGATCTCTCCCCCTCTTATACAAGCTCCTGCTGTGGTGCAGTCTCACCATAATGTGATGCATTTAAGGGGGCCCTTGCCAATGCCAGCATGACATTTTTTAGACTTTCAGCCCCCTAAATAAACCTCTTTTCTTTATATATTTCCAGCCTCAGATATTTTGTTAAAGTAACATAAAACAAATTAATAAACATGCCAATGGGCAAGGGTATGTTCTTTATATATTTGGGTTTACTGGGAAGCAATCAAGAACACATGGTTGTTTTCTACTTCCCTTGACAAATCAGACCAAAAGTGTAAGAATTCCCTCAGAGGCCGGGTATGGTGGCATACCTTGTAATCCCAGCTAACTGGTGAGGCTGAGGTAAGAAGGGACAGCAAGTTCAAGGCCAGTACGGGAAACTTAATGAAGCTCTGTCTCAAAATAAAAAAAATGGCTGGGGATGTAGCTTCAAGACAGTACCACTAAAAGAGTCTCTCAAAAACCTTTTAGAAGAAGAAATACAAACCACATTCTCCATCCTTCTTCCTTATTCTCATCTCATGTTTTTCCTCTGAGCCACATGTTCTCATCATGTGTCAAGATTCCAAAACTATATGTAGATGTGTGAGATTTTTGTTTGTTTGGAGTGCTAAGTGCAGGCTGGGCAGGGGTGTGCATGTGTGTGTGTGTGCATCTTGATTTAAACACAGAAATGTTTGATGCTACAATAAAAAGACTTAGATAAACTTTGCTAATAGTCACTGGCCTGATGTGAGCACGAAACCAAGGAATGAGCACTAGCTGATTACTTTATTCTCATTCGTTGTGACCACCTCTTAACCAATCTCCTTGCAGGAGACGGCTACAGTTTTAAGTGGTATTTGCAAGTGTTTCCTTTGGGACATAACACTATATATCTTGACTTCTGCAGTGGGAGCAGCAGAGAAAGGCATGCAGAGGTTAGTGCTATATTTTTTTCTGGGAGACAAAAAGAAAAACAAAACTAGCAAGCCACTTATTTCTCACCTTGAATTTCACAGACTGCCATTTGGATGCTCCCTTTGCAACCTTTCCAGGCATCTTCAGGAGAGTCATAATAGGATAATATTCCCCCACAGAGAAGGAACCATCGAGGCTGCCAACCTGAAAGCAGAAGCAAGAGCACCATGGCAATTAATGCCTGCATATGAGGTGCCTATCTGACATAGAAAGTAGATCCTAACATTAGATACCAGATCTGAGTGGCAAAGATCCTTTCTTGCAAGGGAAATTCTAAGAGAGGAAATGGATTAGATTTGTATGATTGGTTTATTTTTGTAAAATTAAAAACAGGATCCCCACTCCCACCCTAGGCATATATTTTGAGTCACACGAGATACAGAAGTATGGAAGTACAGTGATGATTTCCTAGGTAATAGGATTTACAAGTGAGTTTTGTTCTCTTTGTTTCCCTAATATAATACACTACAAGTAATGTGACTTTTCCCCCCAGTGCTTCAGATTGAAACCTGATTGTGCATGCTAGGCATGTGCTCTACTGAGTTTTAATTTTTCTAAAACAAATGATTATTGTGCCCTGAACATTACTGTTATCACCCTCCTCTGTTCTGATTATGAAAAAAAATCTGAAACTTAGAAATGAGGCAACAGATAAGGATGCCCTTTCAGCAAAGATCACACAGTGTGTGGACCAGTAAGTAGCCTGCCTAGAATCATATGACCTTTTGAAAAAAAACAACTTCATTGGACTTAACTATTTAGTATTGATCCATCAAAACACACTGCTCTTACAATATTCAAGGTTTAACTCCAAATTGTTAATTTTGGAAAATTTAGACACAAACCACATACAGTAGAAGTATACATCTTCTCTAGTATCTAGTTGTCTCCCACACCTTATATTCCAGTCAAATCAAATTTATTTGTGCATTCTGAAATGGTTCTTCACAAAATGTCATTCCTGACTCTCTCTGTATCTTTTAGGTATCTTTCTTCAGGCATAGATCTTTCCTCTTTCTGAAATGCTATAGCCCTTTAGGGATATACTTTTCTCAGGGGGCTGTGCTGTGGCTGAGACAGCAAGAGAAAAGGCCACTTAGAGCTGTGGGCAGAGCCCCAGGGCTTGAGCAGGTACTGACTTCTGATGGACCTCAGGGGATTGTATCACATGAACCCACTAGGTAAGACACCAGCTGAAGTCCAAATGAATCTGTTTATTATATTATGTATAGGAGATTACTATATTTCTTGAACCTTTCTGGCCTAAGATTATAATAGAGGAAAGCTAGAATTATGATCAGAAGGCTAACTGGTCAGCACTAAATCCAAGTGAAAGAAAGGAACGCGAAGGCAAGATGTTTCACTCATTACTTCCTTCATCTAGGAACCAGAATACTCAGGCCTGCCAGATACCATGTCTCTCACTTCCTTGAACAAAACTGAATATCACCAATTCTCAACATCTACTCTTCATAATACTGAACTGAAATATTCTACCACACAACCCTTTCTCACAAACAGTAAATAATCTTTTCTAAAGCTTATGCACCTCTTGTCACACTTATATTGAAGACTTCCTTCCCAGGGATCTAGACCCTTTACTGGATGTCAAAAGCCTATGGTCTTAAATTTTCCATACTGATCCAAGTCAATTCTCACCTTGCAAACCTCTGGGAATAAATCTGTACTTTTTATTTCAGAAAGTGATTTTTTTAAGCTCTTTTGTATTTTTTATTTTTAAGAGAGAAGGACAGTGAGAGAGAGATAGAATCAATTTTTATTGAGTTTTTCACATGGCTTTTGGTGCTCTGACACTTAGTTGTGTACATGGGTGCTGGGGTTTGAACCTACGTACTCACACATGCCAGGCTAGTGCCACAACCGCTGAGCCACTGCTCCAGCCCCAGAAAGTGATTCTTTTTTAACTTGGCTTCAAATTCTACAGAAACTCAAACTTCAAGGCCATCATTTTTGGCAAAAACATTGCAACCTAGGAAACCCAATCCATCATCAGATTATGATCTTGTTGAGCAGAGTTAGGTCCCTTGGAATCAGGTATTATGAAGTTTTAGCCCTCTACAAGAGTCTGATTATATATACCTTAGACTCCCTTCCCTCACTGAAAAAGAATCAAAGTTCTAAGAACCTGATAAATGGAAGAGATCTTTGAAATCACCTAGTCCAACCAGCTCATTTACATATAAAGACGCCTAACCCAGGTCACCTAGTACCCAGGAGCGCTAACAAGAAAACAATATCTGTTTACATTGCCCTGCCTGGCACAAAAATTCCCTGACCTTGGCTCCCTACTTCCAGAAAGCTAACCTGGTATAGAACCAAAGCATTCTTCCTCTTATAGCTCAACTCTCATGGCTCTGACTGGTGTGAACACTCCCCAAATATCACACCTTTTGGGTAGAAGGCACTCAGAACATCCTCAGTTACTATTTTTATTTTGTTTTGCTCTGTGCTGGGGATTGAATCCAGGGCCACCTGAATGCTAGGCAACTTTACCAATGAACTACACCTTTAGCCCCTCAATTAATATATTTTTATCAAACTTTGTTTTTATTAGTATTTTCCAGAGGAAAAAAAATCAATAGGATGTATGTGCAAATACATATAAACAGATTCATTATAAAGTGTTGGCTCATATGTAATTTTGGGTTCCGCCCCCAAATCTAAGTCAGCAAGCTACAGACCCAGAAGAGACAATGTTTTAAGGTCCAATGAAGTCCAAGGTCCCAGTTCAAGGCATTTGGGCAGGAGGAGTTTCCTTTTTGCCTTTTTTATTTGCTCTAATCTGCAACAAACTAGATGAGGCCCATCAATATCTGAAAGGCAATCTACTTTACTTGGTCTACTAAATCAAATGTTTATCTCATCCAGAAACACAGACCCATCCAGCACAATGTTTGGCAAATGTCTGGGCACCTGTGGACCAGTCAAACGGACACAAAAAATCACATCACCAATTTTAAGCCATAACCATTATTTTATGTAACAGAAGAAAGAAAAAAATCCCTGCCAATTAAACAATGACATCGCACTGATCATAAGATGCTTTAGTAATTCAGTTGTTGAAATGTGAGTATGTAGGGGGTGGGATATCTTAAAAATGAAAAAAGGTACTGGACTCAAAAATCTGAAGGATGCCAAATGGTCTCCCCTCCCCCACAAAGCACAGCTGCATTAAGTTTTGAAAGTAGCTAGTGAACTGTAATAGCAACTGAAACTATACCTTTCTTATAACAGGTTCTGAATTTATCTAGGTGAAGTTATAATTATACAAGGGGAAGTTTGACACATCACTATTTTGTTCTGTAGCCTGGAACTATAGAAACTGTGACCAAGAAAATACTTTTCTGTATAAAATCCTAGAGTTTCAAAAGGCATGTTAAGAGAATTCAAAAGTCTTATTCCCATTAGACAAGATTTAAATGCACAGTGATGGAGAGTCCCGATCAGTATTGAGATGGTTCTTTTGTAACATGCAGTGCTGAAAAGCTGGAATACAGCCCAGTAATGAGTAAAGAGCAGAAGAGAAGAGAAAAAAGGCATGGATGATAAACAGGCCTTTAACTTACTTCTTGTTTTAAATTACTGTGCAATTACGTTGGAAGTGATACAATATGAAAGGTAACAAAAGGGCTGATGAAAGCCGTGGGTATGACCAGTCCCTGCTCCCTTAGACTGCCATTGGACTGATTAATCTTCCTATCCAATCCCTACCCTCCTTTCCACTGTCCTCTAAGAGATGGAATGTGGTTATCAGTCAAACTTCCTGCTTGGAAGGATTAGACAGGAAACATCAATGAGTAGAGTTTTAGATGATATCACTACCATTGCCAGGTAAGTTGTAAAGGAAAAATAATATTTAAATGATGATTTCACATACTTTGTTAGTATTATCCTGGATTATTTCATTATATAAAGTATACCTGACATTTATTTCTGGCAATTCAGCATCCACCTAGCATATTTCTATTGCTGAAAACCCCCTTCTCCCACACTTCATCCATGTAGTTTGGGGTACAGCTGACCAGCTCCAGGGTGGGCCCATGGTTCAGGCCTAACTGGACCTTTACATACTCTGTGTCTCAATGAAACTTCCAGAATGGGTGACCAGAGATAATGCTGAGATATTTACTAGGACTGGGGAAAGACAGACAGAACAGGAGATTGTTTCTCTTTCTTCTCTGGTCTTAAGAATGCTTGCCTGGAGCTGCTGGCAGTCATTTTGCCATCACATGGGACCTAAACATGACTTGCACATGAAGGGAAAAAGTTATTGGGTTATTTGAGGGTCAGAGGGAGAAGAGGATGACAAATCTGTAGGACAGAGATTGAGCCCTTTAATCACACTATGTTATGCCCGAACGTAAGGAAACCCTTTGGACTTTTTGGTTAAGTGGGCCAATAAAGACACTTTTTTCATTTTGAGACTGTGTGAACTAGGGTTTTCTTCAAGCAAAAGAATTCTAAATTATCATATAATCATTTTACAACACATACAAAAAGCACATGACAAAAGGTAACATCTTTTCATAATGAAAACACTCAACAAACTAAGGAGAGAAGGAAATTTTCTCAACCTTATCAAGGCATCTACAAAAAACTACAAATGACATATATGATGATGAAAAAAAATGCTTTCCTCTCAAGATTAGAAACAAGACAAAGATGTTTGCTGTTAACCACTTCTATTAAACACCGTATGAGGGGTTGTAAACAGGGCAAGTAGGCAAGAAAATGAAATAAAAGGCATCCACCCAGATAGGAAAGGGTTAAGCAAATCTAATTATCCACAGAATTCTTTTATATATTTAAAGCAAAATAAACTCATGCAATTCACTTAAAAAAACTGAACAGATGAGTTTAGCAAGATACTATATACAAATATTAATTTTACTTCTGCATAGTTGCAATGAACAATCTGAAAATGAAATTTAAGAAAACAATTCCAGAAATTCACAGTAACACCAAAAAGAACAAACTACTCAGGGTGAGGGGGGACACATTTAAAAAAGAAGTGTAAAACATATATCCTCTGAAAGAGACAAAACATCCTCAAACATTATTTAGATATATCTGAAGATCATTATTCCAAAACTGCTACACGCTTGTTCTTTCTTCACAAAGTGTAAATGTCTTTCTATAGTTATTTGATAAGCAATCATTTGCAGAATTTACTATAGATGGAGTAACATTATGTTGCTCAGGCTGGTCTTCAACTCCTAAGCGCAAGTGATTCTCCTGCCTCAGCCTCCCCAGGAACTGAGTATCTGAGACTACAGGCACCTGCCACCATACCACAAAGACCTCTAAATTCAACAAGTGTTGAACAATATGCATTTTTTAATGAGCATAATTTTCTTCAAATTATGCACTTATATTTGGATCTAAATTGGCCTTGCTTGCATTAATTTTGTACTACAATTTTTTTATTTCCCACAAAACTATATTAAAATCAAAATTTCTAAGTAGAAGTGTTATTTCTTTAAAGAAAATGTGACTTGTGCGTCATACTACTTATGACTAAAAAAAAAATACTGTAGCTTTGCTTCTTCCCCACCCCCAGAAGCCTTGTGACAAGTAGTTCATCCAAGCAACATCACTATAAAAGGCGGAAACTGCATCTATTAAATAGATGTGGAGAGCAGATTGTGCCTATATGAGTTAATCCATGAAGTGCAGAACTACAGTTTCCACAATGTGTTTAACCCTGACTTACTCCATTTTATAAAGCAGTAGTTTGCCATGAGTTACTCCATTTTGAGTACAAATGACAAGGAAGAATGACTCTATACCTTGTTTGTACAAATAAACAATCATCAGTTGCACAGCAAAATCTTAAGGCACAATCTGACAAATAAATTAATTGTGCTAATAAAAAATGACAACCTGTAAACTTATCCAATTAAATCAGAAGCACATGAATACATGGGGGTATCAAAACACTATCTGAAACCAGGCCTATAAGCTTATCAAACATACCAGAACACCAAATAAAGCAACCACCTCACCCGAGACCCATTTTTATGAAGCATCTAAGGACTGGACACGAGTGGCACACCAAACAGTCATCGGACCACCCAATGAACCACACTTCAGGAGGCTGACAGGTAGGAACTTCCAACTCTGTCATCTGGGTGGGGTGGGCTGGGGCTGGGGCTCAGCTCATCTCTATTTCCCTACTTGACATAGCCCATCTCAGAAAAAGCCTGTTGTCCAGACCCTGGCCTAGAGTAAGTTCCACACCCTAATGGCTCAGTGCTCTAATCAAATTCTGACCAGTTCATAATCCTATCTGACCACTTGCAGTGATTCTTTTTGCATTTCTTTCTTTCCTTTACTCAGTGTGTCCTCCTGAAACTCTGTTACCACTGTTAATACTTTCTTAGCCTTTCTGTAATCTATATACCATTGTCTAAAGTGTTGTTACAGATATCAATAATAAAACTGGAATAAAGGAATATGCTATTACCCAACTCATAGCTACTAAGTGACCCATAAGTCCTTGGTGATCAGTGAACTACAAGCAATGAGTGATATGGCTTGTGAATTTATTGTTATTCAATAAATTCTAACATTGTGGAAAGACACAAACATTTCCAGTCCATGTTAGTGGCATAGCTTACTCATGACAACAGACACTTAAAATATTTTAAATTTTACATAAAATAAAATACATTCTACGGTAAACAGTTCAGAGTTTTAATAAATGCACAGCCCTCTAATAACCACCATAATAACCAAAATACAGAAAAATTCCATTATACACACCCTCCCCCAAATTCCCTTGTGCTATTCCTTTGCAGAAACACCCCCATGGTGTTTTTCTAAAAATGCTTTTATTAGTGCACTGCAGTTATACATAATAGTTGGGTTCATTTTGACATAATCATACATGCATTGGATTTAGTTTGCTCCATTTCAGTCTCCAGTGCCTCCTCTTCCTACCCTCCTCCCCAGGGTATATTCTGAGATAGATCTTACTAAATTGCTGAGGATGGCCTCCAACTTGCAATCCTGCCTCAGCCTCCCAAGTAGTTGGGATTACAGGCATGTACCACTGGGCACAGCAAAGCCTACCATTTTAAATTGAAGCAAAACAGTTATTGATCTATTGTGAGACCCCTCACTTCCATCACCCTGCTGGTTTCCAATGTCCAACCTGGGAGTTCAGTCACACCTCAGAGCTTTCTCCATATCTCAGCTTCCTTAGTGGTGCTGGACAGGGAAGTGGATAGCAAAGCCTTGGGTACCTTTGCCAGATCAGTCAGTAGAAGCTGGGGAAGAGGAAAGAGAGAAGAAATACCCCTCATCGTAACATATAATAACCACACATTAGCTAAATTACAGGCTAGAAGCTTAACTTACATTAATTAATACACATAGTAGTTTTTGAGCAGTTATAATTTGCCAGCCTTGGAGATTAATGAAAAGAAGATTCTAGTTCTCAAGAATTAGCAGTTTAATGGGAGCCAAGTTTGCAGAGGTGAGGAAGTTAACTATAATTATGTTTATATGAAATTCTCTTTAGAACCTTCTATTAGAGTGCTATAAGTCACCTCTCCTGTATACTCTGGACCACTAAACTGGATATTTGTTCTAGACAGTGTTTCTAGTATGTTCCACCAGCATCTTATTTAAGAAAGACAGACTCAGGAAAACTCTGGTTCAATTTCAGACTTATAACATCCACATGTGCCATCTTGAGAAAGTCACTTGATTCCTCTGGGCATTATTTTCCAATCTATAAACAGAGAGATGGACTAAACTGAGTTCTAAGGTTTCTTCCAGGCTTAACACATCATCTTCCTTCAGACCATAATGTCGCTCTCAATAGACTCAGCATTCCAGCATTCTATCACCATTCAAGCTGCAAACCTGAGGGTCACTTCTGCCCACATCCCTTCAGGTCAGTCACTGAGTCCTTCCCAAACATTCTCACTCCTACTCCTGCTTCAACATTCCACTGTGCCCATAACATAAGAGTATGAAGCTATGGAAAAAGCAGTCGTGTAGACCTAGCTTGAGAATTATTAGCTATGTGACGCTAAGTTATTTATCTTGTGGCCTTTAGCTTATCATCTGTGAAATGGGGGATAATGCCTCCCCCGCCTCATCTTTCTTTACCCATCCGCTCACCCCCTCCATATTTTAGCTCTCCTGCCTCTAGTCATGTTTTGGCCAGGATAATTTTCCCTAAATACTGTTCTTTCTTACTCAGAGAGTTTTGAGTGACTCTCTACCACACCAATTCTAAACTGTCAGGCTTGATTTAACAATCCAACCCCATCCAAATAAAACGACAGTATTTCCTCCTCCTCCTGGAAAAGAACCCCTTTTTAGTACTACTGTTTTCTTCCTTGAGGGTCCCTTCTGCTCACCAGCAGTTCCCTCATCTTTCCCCTCCCATCCACACCAATTGCATCCAAGCCTTCGGTTCCACCTCTTTCATGAAGTTTTTTCTCAACATACCTGGAAAATAGCTCTTTATATTTTTCTTGACAGAAGTATGGCTGTCTCTTTTCTCTAGTTTTATGACTTTCTCTCTTTCTTGCTTTGTTCTCACTTTCTGGCTGCTTGCATTGGCCTCAGATGTTGAAGGGCTGATGTCCACCCAAGTCGAATTTTTTGGCCAATAGAGGGAGAAAAGCAAAAGGACACCTGCAGTATCAACCTGGATGACCAAAGACTAACATTCCAGACTGTCAGAGGTGTCCCAAATATACCTTTAAAATCTCGGTAAATAAACAGGAGGATGAAAGTCAACACCTAACCTTCTCTAGGGACCAGCAATATGAATGTTGTCCTTCTAAGCCTTGTCAAGTCATTGCCATAGGGCAAAACTTAGGACTCAAAACCACAAATTTAACTGGAAGTACATTTTCATTCTTGGGAAGGATTTCCACTAGACTACAATCCCCTTTACCACAAAGCTCATATCCTACTCAAAGCAATATCCCCAACATGTGCACGGGGTCTGACAGGTGGTGCTTACTGTTTCCAGTAAGAAAAAGAGAGAGAGAGGTAGGGAGGAAGGAAGGTAAGGGATACTAGACCGTGTTGAAAGCAGACTGGTGAAACCATTTCTCTGAAATTTAAAAATCAACACAGCGCCATGTTTGGGCCTATACAGGAACAATTCTATCTGAAAGAAATGGGGGGATTCTCAAGCAAATGATATTTTGCATTCTTTGATGTGACATAATACTGAGAAAGGTCAACCCCCCTCTCTTGCAAGTACTCTCTATGTATCTTCCATTGTCTCCATCTCTTCTGATGCTGCCATACTCTCCATGGGCAAACTTGAAATTGAATCCAGAAAAAGAAACTCCCTATTTTTTTGGATACTCTCTCCCTGTTGTCTCATTAATCTGTTTTGTTTATTTATAAAGAGAGAGGGAGAGAGCGAAAGAGAAAGAGACAATATTCTTATTTATTCTTTCATCTGGGCTTTGTTTCTTATTCGACTCTTAGTTGTGGATGTGGCACTGAGGTGAACCTGGGTCCTGGCGCACGTGCCAAACACTCCAACCGCAAAGACACTGCTCCAGCCCTTCATTAATCTGCTTTGTGTACAACAACAGCTCCATAGTTTGTTTTTCTGTTTCAAATCTATTTCTAATGGAAAGTAATGCTAACAGGAAGTGATAAGGATAAAACACTGAGTGTAGCCCAAGAACAATAATTCCCAGTCTTCACCACTGCAGTGACATAAAAGAATTTATAAAGTTCTGACTTCCAAAGGAAAGATTTACTGAATTCAGGATACATATATTCTCAGAAGTCATAAGATGCCACAGTTTTCACACAGAAAGCTGAATACACAGACTGAATTTTTCAGGCATCATTAATCAAAACAGCTACTCAATTAGCTTACATTTAAGTGAACTATGTACCAGGCAGGTACATAATTACCATTGCTGTTATTTTAAAACTAAAATTTAGGGAGATTAAGTAACTTGGTCAAGGTGTCAGCACTAGTAAGTAATGGAACAGAGGTTTGAACTTAGGGCTGACTTCAACCTTTTGCACTTAAAACACTCAAAAATTATGGCCTGTGACTCTGCTGTAATTTCAATCTTGAATGGCCCCAAAGGCCCACGTATTAAATGATTGGACCCCAAGGGGATTCCAGAAGGAACTGTGAAAACTTTAAGAGGTAGAGCCTAGAGAGAGGTCTTCAGGTCATGGCACTGAAGGAGACTGTGTGACCCTAGCCCCCTAACTCTGGTTTGCTTCTTGTCCATGAGGTAAGCAGTTCTGATTTGTCACACACTCCTACTGAGATAGGCTGCCTCCCACAGGCCTAAAGCAATAGGGGCAATTAATCATGGATGGGAACCTCCAATACTAAAATAAACCTTTTCTCTTTAAATAAGTTAATTATCTTAGGTATTTTTATCATAGTATTAGAAAGCAACCTCTGTCACTAAAACCAGCGATTCCATGGATAATTACACATAAAAGAATGAAATCATACCCCTAACTCATATCATACACAAAAATTAATTTGAAATGGATCTAAGATTTAAATGTAAGAGCTAAAACTATAAAAGAAAAAAACATAAGACTAGAACCTCACAATCTTGGATTAGACAATAGTTTCTTAATACATGATATCCAAAGCAAAAGCAATAAAAAGAAAAATTTTATAAATTGGACTACTTCAAAATTTAAAATTTCTGTACTGTAAATGACACCATCAAGAAAATGACAACCTACCAAATAAAATATTTGTGAATCATATATTGTATCACAAATTTTATTTGTATTAAAAAAAAACTCATATCCAGGAGGCTGAAGCAGTGGCTGGGCAGTTACAGCTTGCCTGGCATGTGTGAGTACACAGGTTTGAACCCCAGTACCACATATACAACGAAGTGTTGGAGCAACGAAAGCCATGTGAAACACTAAATAAAAAATTTATTCTGTCTCTCTCACTGTCTCTCTCTAAGGAGAAAAAAAAACCCCCCAAAAAAACTCATGTCCAGAATAAAGAGCTCTTGTAACTAACTCCACAACGAGAAAAAAATCCAATTAACAAAATGGGCAAAGGGTGTGAATAGACATTTCACCAAATAAAATATGCAAATGGCTTATAAGCAAATGAAAGATGATCAATGTCATTAGGGAAATATAAATCAAAATCACAAGACACCATTTCATACCCACTGATAAGTATAATAAAAAGTCAATAATACATATCAGCGAGGATGTGAAAAAACAATCTTTGAGTGCTAATAAGACCATAAAATGATTTAGTCATGTTGGAAAACAATTTGGCAGTTCCTGAAATTGTTAAACAAAAAAAGTTACCATACAACTCAGAAATTCTACTTCTAGATATACATATCCAAGAAAAATGAAAACATTCACATAAAACCTTGTCATAAATGCTTACTGCACAATTATTCTTAAGAGCGTCCTAAATGGAATAACCGAAACGTCCATACCGAAATGTCCATAAACTGAAGGTGGATAAATAAATGCAGTGTGTATATATACATATGTATATATATATAATACAATGTTATTTGACAATCAAAAGGAATGAAGTACTGACATACTCTACAACATAAGTGAACCAAAAAAAATTATGCTAAGGAAAAGAAACTAGAGACAAAAGATGCATATATGTTTTATGATTCCATTTATACTAGAATGGACAAATCAGAGACTGCCAAGAGTGTGGGGCAGGTATGTGAATGACTTCTAATGGGGTTTCTTTTCAGGATAATGGACATGCTCTAAAGCTCAATGTGGTAATGATTATACTCTGTATATATAAAATGGTCAAGTTTATGGCACCTGCACTATTAACTCAATAAAAAGATGCTAAAATTACAACAACAAAAAAATGTTGACCAGTAATTGTATCCTGTTCTGGATCACTTATTCTCTAGATATCTTCCTGGCACTGTTTACACAGCACAAACATACAGGGCAACAGTCACCTTCCTTGGGCTGGAGCAGTGGCTCAGCAGTTACGGCACTTGCCTTGCATTTGCAAGGACGTACGTTCACACCCCAGTACCATGTACACAATGAAGTGTCTGAGTAGCGAAAGCCACATGAAGAACTAAATAAAATTATTTTTCTCTATCACTTTCTCTCTCTCACTGTCCCTCTCTTTAAAAAAAAAACAAAAAAAGAGTCACCTTTCTCCAACTGAAGAGAGAAGGAAAATTCTAACCTCCTCAGTGATAACCATTCAGTCAGCATGATACAAATTTTTGTTATTTTTGAAAGGCAGTACTGCAATGTACTTGTGCTCTAACCTGCTAGAGATGCTCAAGAAACCTGCAATTGGCTGGAGCTCAAAGTAGCAGCCCTCTTGTCTACAGAAAATGGACCTAAAACTGAAAAGTGCAAAGTCAAACTCAAAAACTCTCCTTGTGGCAAAGCATATGCACAATATTGGGGACTCAAAGCCTTTTTCACTCCTAATCTCCTCCCCACTTCCTACCCCCAACTAGTCTTGTATTTTGGGTCAAACATACTTCAAATATGGGTACATTATGCATCAGCTAGAATTATGTAATGATCAAATGGGAAGGACCTTTAAAAGTATTACATAATGGAGCACTGACTCTGGAGTCATTTATTGTGTGAGCTTGGGCTCATTACACTCTCTGTGACTCAATGTCCTCAGTTGAAAAATGGGGATAATAAAAAAAAACTGCTTCTCGAAATTGCTGTAAAGATTAAATGAGTTAATATATGTAAAATATTTAGGATAGGGGCTGGAATGGTGTATCAGTGGTTTTGGCGCTTGCCTAGCAAGCATGAAGACCCAGATTCAAACCCAGCACCACATATACAACTAAGTGTTGGAGCAATGAAGGCCATGTGAAAAACTAGATAAAGTTGTTTCTCTCTTTCTCTGTCTCTCTCCCTGTCCCTCTCTCTTTAAAAAAAAAAAAAAAAATATATATATATATATATATATATATGTGTGTGTGTATATATATATATTTAGGATAGTGGCTGTCAGTGTAAATGCTAATAAGGTTATTACTATTCTTACAAGTATAAACTAGAAATTTTATTATTTTTATGTAAGAAAACACTACAGCTCAAAATGGTAAAGTGACTACAGTTGGCAGTGACAGAGATGGTATCCAACTTCAGGTCTCTTGACTCCTGGACCAGTGTGTTCTAGAGCATTAATGTATAACCTTGCATGTATAATACTCCTTGACTAAATTTCAGGTCTTCAAAGATAAAAATAATAAGCATATTGTACCTAGCACTAGCATATTGCATATGTCACAAAATATGGGTGTTTGTAAAATGATTAATTCATGCCCTTTGCATCTTAAATTTAATCTTTTAACATCTGAAGAGAGATTCAACACTAAATTCAGAATGTCCACAAACCTGCCTTTCAAACAGCAGATGGCTAAGAAGTTTTTGTTTGTTTGTTTTTGTGGATTTTTGGTTTTGCATTTTTTCACTGAAGGAGTACAGCATACATGAATATGTCTAGCAACTGAGTAAAAAGGAGACTAGTTTTTATCAGTTTCTGCACTGCAAAAATACATTCATGCAAGCTAGAAACACATTCATGCAAACTATTTAGAAGCCATTCTTAGGGCTTAATGTTTCAGTAATCAATACCTATATATTTAATTCAAAAGGCTCACGAAATAACTATAATGTCTGACAAAACACAGTAAATGCTGCAGGAGAGATATAAAGATGTGACCAGAAAACTTTCTACACTGCAAAAATAGTAAAGCTGTTTAAATCTCACACATTTTCTCTCTCACACATGCACATGCATATATATAGAATCATACCACAGTGTTTAAATCAGTTTATGAGGACCAGGAATATTGGGCCTCCCACACACCACTGCACCTGTGTTGTCTCTGTACTCTTCTCAGTTCTCCAAACAGAGAGGTTTGCTTTTCTTTCCTCAAACTCCTCTGTCCTGCTTTGGGGACTTCATACTGACACTCTTTGAGCCTGAAAGGTTCCTCCTTACAGTCTCCAACTGCACCTCAGCCTTGGTCTATGGATCTAGCTAGCTTGCTTTGTCCTTCAGGATCTGTTTACTCAAAGCAGCCTTCCCCAATAACTCAATCTAGTCTCCCTGTCCCACCTCCCATCACACACACTTAGAACACACTTCTAACCACTTATCCAATAAACAAATGTCTTTTTTACCCACCCAACTGTAGGCTCAAAGAGCGAAAGAGGTGTCTGCCTTGTTCAACATTGTTTCCCTTAATCCTGACAAAGCATCCAGCAAAGTGCCCATAGCAGGTGAATGAAATCAACAGGATCTGGGGGTGTAGCTCAACGGTACAGCATTTGCCTAGCATGCACAAGGCCCTGGGTATGATTCCCCAGCACAACAATAATGGTGGCAGGGGTTTCAAAGGATCAAGTGACAACTGATTTAACTTCTCCACTCCAATTTGAAACGTAAAGTACACCATATTAAAATTTCCACATGAAATATACAAACTACATAAAGAGAGACATAGTTTATAAACTCCTTTGGGAGGAAAAATTCAGAACGAACATAACCTTGGACTGGGATTATATATATTTTAAAGTTACTATGTGCAAAACCATAAGAAAAAATTAATTTAAAAACTAAGCTTCTGAAAAAAAAAAGTAGTGACATATCCATCAAAGTTTGTCACTGAAACTCAAAGACACTCTTTTTGGGGAGACCAACTAGCACCCTCCTGGGAACAAGAATCCATATGATCTCCTAGGTTATTACAATCTTTTCCAAGTAAATTTAATCTCTTCATCAAAGGGAAAGTGTTGAATGATAATTCTAAATACATCCAGAAAAGTAGCCAGTGGTGCAATGGACTTCTGTGAACAGCATGTCCACCAGAAAGAGGCATGTAAATCAAAGGAACATCAGCACAATGGAAATACAGCTGCCTCTGAGCTGGGTTCAGTGGCAGATGCCCATAATCCCAGTTGCTCCAGAAGCTAAGGCCAGATCATAAATTTGAGACCAACCTGAGTCTCTAAAATAAAAAGGACTGGGATGTAGCTCAGTGATAGAGGGGCTGCCTAGCATGCCCACCCCACAAAAGAAGGGTGAAAAACCCAGCAGCTGTGGGCAATGTCTCTACTGCCCCTTTTCTTGAAGTTTCCACCCTGGCATCAGATCACATGGATTCTTTCCCAACAGAACAGATGATATGTGCATCACGTGACAAAGATTCCAAAAGATTCTTCCAGAGAAATTTTGCTTTAATGAGGGACACATAAGAACAATCTTTAAAAAAAAATTCTTTTTAAAGGCATTTCACTGCCAGGAAATAGGTATTGTACTGAGATGTAACTTTTCATAGAGAGGAGGAGAAAAAGAAGAGTTGTTTTTTTTTTTTTTTAAAGAGAGGGAGGTGGATGAAAGGTATGAAAAAATAAGACTGTTGAAGTTGAAAGAAAAAAGAAAAGAACATGTGAAGGAAAGGAGTCAAGGAACAGCAACTAAATTTGGTTCAAGGACCTAAGATCCACACATCTCAGAGCTTAAGGAGACTTCGAAAGGAAAATTGCCTGGGTAAGCCTCCTCTTAGATTAGCACCGTGCTAATCGGCTTCTGGTGTTCACCAGATTGAAGCCCAGCTTTGAGTTATCCACATCTTATCAAATCTAAATGCTGACATGAGTGAAGATCCTTGGAGCAGAGGCCAGGTCTTCTAAAGTAAACATCTCTCCACACTTTAGTAATGACACAGGAAAAAATAAACAACTCATATTCACAGGGAACAGATTCTGGGTACACCCAACAGTTGAACTTTGGTCAGTGCTACGACCTCCTCAAAGTTTATATGTCAAATGATTTTCTCAAACACACTCATCTTTCTTAAAGCACCCAGAGCATTACCACACTACAACCTTTAAACAACTGTCCCAAGAAAAGGTGGGAAAATCTCTCCTACTTTACCAGAAAACACTGTCACTAAAATTGCCCATTTTCCATAACAAAAAATTTAATTGCAAAAAAAAGTGCCCAACAGTTCCAGCACATTTGATTTTTTAAAATACTGACTGCACAAATGAAAAGATGCTCGTGCTGAATCACCTTCCACAGCTAAGCAACAGTTCTAACCTTCTCAAGACACAAAGAGTACTTCCAGAAACTGTAAAGAGGGTACTATTTTTTTTAAAGTAATCCTCAGCAGAGTAAGGAAGTATCTGTTTATATTTGCATTCATTTTATGGTAACTGCTGAGCCAATAAAACAAAGGAAATGCCCAGTGAGAAATTAAGAAATCTTAGGTGTACTGTTGAGTTGAAGTTGGGTAACCCCGGCCTGCTCACAGACGACTCGGATGGTGACAAATCCAGAGTGCTTGCACTGGGGACTTTGATAAAAGACCTTTCACTCCTGGGATTCCAGGTGGCATTCACGTGAAAACCTGGCTGGGAGCCCGGCGATTCGGGCTCCCTCCTCGAACGCGGGGGGCTCCCAAAGGCCCTCCGCACCTGGCGTCAGCGCCTGCTCCCGGGGGCGTCGTGCCTTTCAAAACGCAGCAAAACTCAAGCCCGCAGCTTTCCGTGAAGCTCTCAGCCGGCCCCCGGAGAAGGTCGTGTCCGAACCGCAGGGGTGACAGGGTCCTCTGAGAACCGCTCCAGGTTGGCGCCTGCTTCCGCGGGGTCCGGAGGGGTGGTGACCCCCGTCCCCGGGAGGCTCGTCCCCACGCCGCCCGGCTGCTCAGACAAAGGACCGGCCCCCGGCGCGCCCCCGGCCGGGCGCGGCCACTCACCGCTCAGATAGTTGGTCCACTTGTACAGCACGCCCTCCATGGCGCCCGCGTCGCTCGCCCCGCCGGCCGGCCGCTTCACTGGCCCGGGGCCCGGGAGGCGAGGAGTACGAGCAGCAGGGCCATCGCCCGGCGCGGCCCAGACGCCCACTGCCGGCGCCCGGGCCTGGTTGCGGGGACGCCCGGCCCGCCTCACATCCTCGGCCCGGGGCGGGGTCACTGCGGGGGCCTGAGCGCCGGCAGCCGCGGCCGATCGCTGGCCCGGGACGCCGTCCACAAAGAGGCCAAGGCGTCGGGCGGGCCTGAGGGACAGCCGAAGCCTCCAAAGCGCGGCGAGTGCGGCCGCGGTGGCCGGCAGTGCCGCCGCGCGCTACCCGAGCCCGCGACCCGCCCGGCCCGGATCGCGCTCGCGCATGCCCAGTGCGACGCTCGCGCGCACGTTCCCAAAATCCACTCCGGGGTTTCGCCGCGGCGCTGGCGCGGGTGCTGATGTTGCGGGAGAGGCTCCCAGGAAATTGATTCCAGAAACGCTGGCTCGTTAGTGGAAGGTGGGTGAGGAGGAAGAGCCCTGGGACCCTTAGGGGACAAAGTTGGCGGTAAATGGCCTGTACTTGGGGACGGTCCGGCTTGCAATGTGTGAGGGTCTGCGCGACTCCTTAGGCTACCCACCCCCTGCGTTCTGTTCCCCAGGGGTCCAATTCTTAACTTCAAGTTGGTCTGATTGACTTGCGCACGTTGCGCAGAGACCCTGTCCCCGGGCCGAGGATTTGGGAATTTCAGGACAGAATGCTGTGAGGCCAATGTAAATAAGTGCTATCCAAACTCCAAGGCCTCGCTATGGAGATGTGGTCCTTGGACCGGCGGCCTGACGCCACCTAGGAGCTTGTTAAAAATGCACAATCTAATCTCAAACCCAGACCTTCTGAATTAAAAATCTGCATTTCAGCCAAATCCCCAGGGGAATTCCTACGCACAAAAAAGTGTGAAAACGCACTGTTCTAAGAATATTCGACCAATAAAAAATGTTAATCATAGGCTAAATGTAAGGAGAAGGTTGAGAAAATGTGTACAATTATCCAAGTTGTTTAATTATAATGTCACAGAAGCATTCACCAAGCTGTTAAAATGATTAATTGTGGGTGATTCTTTTTCCTTAGTGAGGTACCAGACAGTAAATACAAACACATAACAACATATATTGCATTTAAAATCGGGGTAATTTTGTAGAACTAGAATATTTAAACTAAGAGCAGGGAATGTAATTCCTAAGAGATTACTATTTTTTCTTTAAAGTGGGAGTATGCACGTTCTTACCCATTATTTATCCTCTACACTGTGATCACTTATATGATAAATTATTGGCAAGCATAACTTACGAGGTGTTGTGAAATTAATCAGATCTGGTTTGAAGGCAGAACTCAAACGCTATGGAATCTAGTAATTTTAAGCAGGACAGGTAACCTTTCCTAGCCTAAATTTATCTCCTAAGTGGGGGGGGGGGAAGAACAGGACTTACTGATTGTATTAAGATTTATGCACTCGGAATGTGCTTTCTATGGCCAACAGTACCTTTTAAGTCTTTTTACAGTAAATGAATAAGCAACAGCAGGAGACTTGGATTGCTGGAATCGCAGAGGGCCGCTCTCCAACAGCGAGAGTAAAGGAGTCTTTCCTGAAACCCTTAAGGTGTTACCTGGCCCCGGACGCTTCTTACCTCGCTCAGCTGGGGCACTTGCAAAGGTAAATACTATCCCACTTTGGTTAGCATCACGCCCCACCCCTGTCCCACTGTCCGAGATAATGGAATTCTTTAGTCTCCCAGACTCCGGTACCACTGCAGGCGGTTGTAAGCTGGGTGGCTGCCAGGCTCAACCAAACTGTAAATTACATGGTTGCATCCTCATTGGCTTGAGAGGCGCCTGCGGAACAGTACCACTAGCCAATGGGAGGCCGCTCTTTTCCAAGCGTCCTCCTTATAAGAACCAGTCAAATCCCACTTGGGGTTTAACTCTTTAAAGGTGAGCTCACGGTGCAAGGAAAAGTTGTTGGTAGTAAAGTGCCACGTCTTCGAAAAAGGGGGAGTCCTGAACTTGCCACAGGCCCTTGGCCCACATCCTTCAGCTACGTTTTAACTCTATGAAGTCGGGGGCCCTTTTCCCGTTTCCATAGGGACTCCTTTCCAGCTCCAACATGATTTTTTTCTTTTGGAACACAGTCTTGACGCTGTTAGTCACTTCTTTGAGTGGGGCTCTGATCCCAGAGCCAGAAGTGAAAATTGAAATTCTCCAGAAACCGTTCATCTGCCATCGAAAAACGAAAGGTGGGGATTTGATGTTGGTCCACTATGAGGGCTACTTAGAAAAGGACGGCTCCTTATTCCACTCCACGTAAGTAATTGCGTCTAGCAGGTAAAATAATAAAGAACCCACCCACCTACGCCTGCTCTCCTGAAGTAAAGGTAGGGTGTAGGTGGTTCTACCTTTCTTTTCAAAAAACTGAAATGTCTTATTCCTTTCTTGGGGGAAAATGTCTAAACTCAATTCTGTATAATGAGGCCTTTGAAAGACTTTTTTTGGGAACATGTAGTCTGAATAAGACTGCTAACTTTTTATTGTAAAAGCTACAACTAGAATCTGAAGTTTTGCAGAAACATCTGAGGATGTATTTAGGCTTAAAAGAATTTTCATGTCTCAAACTCTGTTCCTAGGAAAATGAATCAATTCCATTTTTCATTTGCTGTGGGTGATATTTTGTTTAAAACTTTTCATAGCAGCTTCAAGAGCCAATACACAATAATTTATTTGTCTGTGTGTAAAACATATACTGATGTTATTTCATGGACCTATTTAGCTTTTCTTCTGACTGGTGACATTTTGGTTAAGGCACAGGACCATGATTTCAGTAGTGATTTGCTTCTGAAAGTTAGACTTTAATTATGGAGCAGATGTAGTATAGAAGTCTTACATGAAGGATTTTCAGGTGGTTTCATTGTCATTTATGTTCTACAAACAAAGAAATTTCAACATGGAAAAGGTTTACAAGTGTAATGATTCCCAATTAAGCTTTGCTCATTCATTCCATTCCAAACAAGTGGTGGGCACTTCCTTCATGTTGGGCCCTGTGCTAGAGATTAAGAAGATTCAGAAACTTTGACTCTAACCATTATTCATTTTTCCGTCTATCAAACTCACTGAATGGCCATAGTCAGGCCCTGGAGATGCAAATGTCACCAGAAGCAAGTTCTTGTCCTCTAGTATATACCATATACATCGAAGAGGAAGACAAATGACTCAGGAGAGAGTGTACAGAATGATCAGAGTGCTAACAAAGTATAGAGGAATCTAAAATTAGTTATGCTGTAGAAAATGGGAAAAGATCATAATTGAGATGGGCCTTGAAAAATGGGTGTTTGCCAGGGGGAGAAGGGAAGAAAAAGGACATTGCAGGTGGTGGAAATAACATGAACTACAACTGTGAGGCTTCATGGCTTCACAGCCATTTTTTAATATCCTGCCTTTACTGGCATTCACATGTGCTTTTGTATAGGGCTCAGGAGAAGTGAAATGGCACTCCTCTATGAATCTTGTTACCTCAGGGAAAAAGTTCCAGAAAGAAGACTTAGCACAGAATTCTCAACAGTTCGTTCTTGTCAGTAAGGACAGTGCCACAGTGAACATTAAACAATATTATGATATTGCATTTAAAATTTATAATTACATTCATATTTCTAGTCTAATTCTTTTAGACCCAGCCTAATTTCTTTCAGCTTAGGTAGGACCAAAAACGTGCTGATTTTGGTGGTAACCATGAGATATTATTTAGCAATTTATTATTAATATTCTAGTGCCTGATGAGAGGATTGCTGTCTTGCAGCCTACACATGATCAGGAGCTGCTCTGAATATTATGAAACGATTAGTCTATAAAGCCATTTGCTGTTTCTGGAACCACAGTCTGTATGGTAAATAGCTTAGACTTATTAAGAAATGTGCCCAGATGTAGTTAGTGCTGGATAGTAGATTGTTCCCTTCTTCTATTCTTTTTCTAGCCTTCCCAAATTTTCTAAGGTTGGTATTTTGTTTCTTTGATCAGAAAAGAGGAAGAAATGGCATTTACCAAGATTTTGTAACCATGGTACCCACAAACCTAGTAGAATGACTTTTATTCTCACCTATGAGATATCTTTGAATAGAATCCTTATTTTACTGAAAGGGAGCTAACTGGGGCTCAGACCTACTTAGTCCCTGAGACCCCCAGGAGCTCAGCAGGTTGATTTTCTCTCTGATGATTCATGTGCTAGGATATCTTAAACTCAGAGCTTGAGGAGTCACTCCTCCAGGCTATCCTACAAAGCCCCACATAGACCTGTGCCGAAAGAATTAGGCTTGGGTGTGAGTGGGGGTTCAAGGATGAAGAGCATCTTTTCCCACCCATCAGAGCCATCAGCAGACTGTGTATCCTCAAGATTTGAAGGCAGGAAATGAAATGCTGTGCTCTTGTCTGTCTCTGTGCGCATATGAATTGGCGTGTGTTGGTGCTAAATTCTCCTTGGCCTCTCAACCTCCTCCGCATTGCTGCCATTTTCCAGTATTTCCTCCCTGGCCTGCAACCTTGTGACCTTCCTGGAATAGCAAAACTTTGTGGCTAGTACCTTGATCTTTGGAGTTAGGTATACTTTAGGTCAAATATTAATAAACTTAACCTCCATTTCCTTCTCTATATGAGGGGGTAATAATGGTACAGTTGGCCCTGTCTTCAGGTGCTGCATCTTCAAATTAAACCAGTCATGCATGTTTGAAAAACAGTATGTCTGTATTGAACATGTTCAGAGGGTTTTTTTGGTCATTATTCCCTAAACAATACAGTAAAACAACTGTTTACACAGCATTTACATTGCATTAGGCATTATAAGTAATCTAGAAATGATTTAAAGTATACAGTAAGTTATATGTGAAAACTGTGGACTTGAGTATCTTTTGGCATTGGGGGACGGTAGAGAGAGGGATGGGTCCTAGAATCAATCCTCCAAGAATACCTCCCAATTGTAGGATCATTGTTAGAGTTAAAAGAGGCAAATTTAGAAAAATACCTGATATACAGTAAATGTACAAATAGTTGATGATTATTATTATTCCCTCTACCCTTCTTAAGGTGAGTCAACTATATGAAATTTGCATCAAGGAAGATGGGTAGTGGATTGAATTACTATAAAATTGACTTAAGGGTGTGTGTAGAAAAATTAAAAATAACTGTTTTCATTAATTTCCAGTGCTTGGTGGGAATAAATGAACCTCTAACTTTTTTTTTAGAAAAAAAAAGTTACTAACTAGTTCTATTGTGTAGAGTTCTTGCCTAGCATGCATGAGATTACGGGTTTGGTCCCCGAACAGGGGGAAAAAAAGTTTTAATATGTTCTCTTTCTCTCATAGTCACAAACATAACAATGGTCAGCCCATTTGGTTTACCTTGGGCATCCTGGAGGCTCTCAAAGGCTGGGACCAGGGCTTGAAGGGAATGTGTGTAGGAGAGAAGAGAAAACTCATCATTCCTCCTGCCCTGGGATATGGAAAAGAAGGAAAAGGTAATTACACTTCTACTTTTCTTATTATAGCACTAAAATTCTTCTCTGCATTCAGATACAGTAGTAAATACTACGTGTTTTCTTTTCCCTATAAACAGAGGGCTTGTATTCCTTTAGGAAATAGGATTATGTGTTAATAATCATTTGAGATGGCCATAATTGCTAAATGTCAACTGAGCTAACAATGAAATGAGGTTCTGGAACCTTGAACTCTATTACTGCTAATATTAAACCACCAACATGACAGTTTTAAAAAAATTGTGGTAAAATATATATAACATAACATTTACCATTTGAACCACTTTTAAGTACAAAGTTCAGTGACATTCACATCATTGTTCCACCTTCATTGCTGTGTATCTCCTGAACTTTTCATCCTCTCAAACTGAAACTCACCAATTTGTTTTAACAATGCAAGAAGAAAGATCACTCAATGTAAGTGTTTTTGATGAATTTGACATTTGAGACATAGATTATGAAGGCCTTGAATGCAGTTTTACATAAGGGCTGCTTATGACTTACAACCACAAAGTCCCCCACAGCATAGCTCTTACTAGGGGTTCTTTTCATTCTCATTTTAAAATGTATTTATAAAAGTTTTAATAATTTATTTAGACGACTTGAATTGAATTAATGCTCTCTCTGTCACAAAGCAGAAGCAAGTCAGCTGACTGGTCCAGAGAGCCTTCTTACCAGTTTGTTCCAGGGCAGATACATACATCTGGTGTTCAGCTGGGAGCCTGTGCAATTTCCAAAGGGCTATTTAATAATTTGTACCAAGAAGCTTTAAGATGTTTGTATGCAGTAGTCCTGTAAGTCCCTTGTTGGAATCTGATCTGAGGGTATAATCAGATATTAGAAGAAAGATTTGTGAACAGGGATATCCATCACTGCATTGTTTCTAATGCCAAAAAGTTGGAACCAGCCTAAGTGTATAATGATGAGTTTAGCAAAATAAAAATAGCTCAATTCCTGAAAATGACATTTTCCAAGGTTTTCTAAAATTTATATCAACATGTATGCAATGTGAAAATATAGAATAAAGCTATGGTATATATACTATGGCAGTAAGTATAGGAAAAATTATATACACATAGAAAGTGAATCACAAGGAAATAAATAAAAATGTTCACAAAGAAATAAATGAATGTTCACAAGTTCATTTACTGTTAAATGGACTATGAAACTGGGAATTATATTTACTTCTGGTTCTAGTTTCCAAGTTCTCTACAATGAGCAAATATTAGTTATGTAATTAAAAAAAATAAGTAGAACTCAGAACCAGACAGAGAACCACTCTTGATAAGATTTCACAGCATCCTTCGGTCGAAGCTAAACCATTGACAAAGCTGGGGTCAGAGTTCCTAATCCCAGTGTGCTAAGAAGGAGTCTAGGTGATTTATGTGGAGCATGACATATTCTACAATGGAAGTCATTTTCATAGGAGAGGAATTACTAACCAAATTTAGTTTTTATTTTAATTATAATCCTCTTCAGAGAAGAAAATCAAGTATCTAGAAAACATTTCTCTAATAAATAAAAGTATTCTTTCACTATCCTACATCTTCATTGCTTCAACTTTAATATTTATATATGTTAGTCTGTTGTTCTTTTTCCATACTGTATGTAACTCAACTTTGCTTCATAACGTGTAGAGATCTAAATTTGAGTCATTTTCTTTAAACTGAGTGCCATGAAACTAATTTGCCTAGTATGTATTAATACTAATTTTGTAGTCTTTTAGTACATGCTTGCATGCCTCCTTGGAAAGATACCAGTTTTCTCTTGGATATAGTAGTGCATGTCCCTTCTCTGTCTCCAGCTGCAAAGGTAAGCTGGAATGGTAACAGTGTGTTGTCTCTTTGAAACTTACAAATGCTCTTTTATGGAAATACAGTGGGTGGGATGGATAACAAAGAAACATGTAGCAGTTTGACCCAGACCTTTATGTTAAATATAAGTAAACAAGTTTTAAAGTAAATTGTTCTTGCTTCCCAGAAGGATTTGTTTGTTGTCACTTTTCAGTATCCTGGAACTTTAACAGAGCTCTTTTCACTTTTAAAGATTTATCATCTCCCTTTTCAGAAGTTCATTTTAATTTCTTCCTTCCTATGAAATGTCTGAAACCTATGTATGATGCTCTGTATCAGAGGGGGTGTTTCCTAACTTTTTGAAAAGTTTGAACCTTCCTGCATTTTTGTAAAGCCTGTAAGAAAATTTTATCTCAGTAACATACAATGAGAACTAACTATTTATCAAGCACAGTGCTGAGTATTTTATTTTATTGCATGAATTTTCTCCTTTCATCCTTCCAACAGACTCTTAAGGTAAAAGATATCATTCTGTGTGGTTTATGAATGAGGGAACTGAGGCTTAGAGAAGAGCTGATGTAAACTTCAATTTTAGAAGAACTTGACACCAGAGCTGGCTCAATTGTAAGCTGCCTCCCAGTGGTAGAAACGATAGACTGTAGTATGAACTTGTAGGTCAGGAGTTCCTCACCTGGAAGTTAACAAATCACATGTAATATAATTAGCTCTGGTATGTAAGCCCCTTTAAGTCACTCTTTTTTTTTTTTTTTATTCATTTAACATAGTCTTACATATAGGGGGGAATCATTGCCACACATTCAAGAACACATGCATAATGTCGGAGCAAGCCAGGGCTGATGCCAGTTCATGACCATCCGTCTTTGGGTTCCCTCCGATCCCATGTTTCCCCTACTTTGCCCACATGTTAGTTAGGTTTCTCATGGAAGTTGAAGATTCCCCACTGGGTTGATAACCCCCCTACTTCCTCCTTCCATTTGCCTTGATATCCCTCCTGTTCCCACCCCGCTCTCTGACCTCCCCTTCATCCCCCAGCATCATAGGCAAGGTTCCCCCTGCTCATGTAAAAATTCACCCATGTTGAGGTTATTGTTAGCTTAGCTGACTTTTAGTCTGTTTCCAGTTGCATTCTGGCTTCCACTTACAAGAGAAAACATTCGACCCTTGAGTTTGGGATATTTTACTCAGCATAATTTTTTCTATCTCCATCCATGTGGCTGCAAATGCCATGATATCGTTCTCTCTAATAGCAGAGTAGAATTCCATTGTATACATGTACCACAGTTTTTGAGTCCGCTAGTCCACTGAGGGGCATCTGGGTTGGTTCCATAATTTAGCTATAGTAAATTGAGCTGCTATAAACATTGATGAAGCTGTATCTCTGTAATAAGCCAATGCTAGCTCTTTTGGGGAAATACACAGAAGTGGGATAGCTGGGTCCTAAGGTAGTTTCAGCCCTAGTTTTTTGAGGAGTCTCCACAACTGCTTTCCAAAGTGCCTGAATCAGTTTGCTGTCCCACCAACAGTGTGAAAGTGTTCCTGTCTTCCAAAACCCCTCTAGCATCTGTCATTGTTTGTATTCTTCATTTTGCTACTCTGACAGGAGTGAGGTGGAATCCCAGTGAAGTTTTGATTTGCATTTCTATGATTGCTAGTGATGTAGAGCATTTTCTCATATGTTTATGGGCTTTTTGGACTTCCTCTGTTGAGAAGTTTCTTTTTAGTTCCCTAGCCCATTTATTCATTGGATTATTTATGATTTTGGTGTTTAGTTTTTTTAGTTTTTTGTATATTCTGGATATTAGCCCTCTGTCCGAGGTGTAGCAGGCAAAGATTTTCTCCCATTCTATAGTTTCTCTCTTGACACTCTTGCCTAATTCTTTAGCTGTGCGAAGCTTTTTGGTTTAATGGCATCCCATTCATTTATTCTTGGCTTTAAGTCACTCTTGACATATAATGTATAATAATTTAGTTAAGTTTTAAATTTAGCATCAAGGCTATTGGGTACATTTGCATATATGTACGTATATCTGCATTTTTCTTTATAATTGCTAAGCTAAAAATAGGTTGTTTTGCTGAACTTGTTTTGTTTACTGCTTCCTTTATTTGTTGGAGTAAAATTTAATAGTAATTAGATTGTAAGTAATCTCCATCATGTGTGACAATCTTAGATAGGCTTTTCATTTAAATCAGTTAAAAAATATTTGGTCTAGTACCATAAGTTTTTTGTTATTAAAGCTTTTGGATATTTTAAATGAAACCTTCCCACCTCTTTTGTAATGTCAGGCAAAATCCCTCCAGAGAGTACATTGATATTCAACATTGATCTCCTGGAGATTCGAAATGGACCAAGATCGCATGAGTCATTCCAAGAAATGGATCTCAATGATGACTGGAAACTCTCTAAACATGAGGTGACCCTTCCTTCTGCCTACACTTCTTCTTTTCTTTCTTTCTTTTTCTTTCTTTCAGTTTTGTTAGTTCACTTTTTTTGTAAATACATGTATATATGTATATTTTTTTAAAAGAGAAAGAGTTATTTATTTATTTTCATCTTTTTTGTTGTGTATATGGTGCTGGGGATTGAACCCAAGTCCTCACACATGCCAGCCAAGCCCTCTACCACTAAGTCACCTCTCCAGCCCTGTAAATATATTTTTAAAGGAAATTTATTTTTATTTAGGTTAAATGTTATTTGTAAGTTTTGTTAAAATACTGATGCTATGAAAGTTGCCTTTTTCATAGGAAATCGTTGTTTGGGTGAGAAATATATTGAGACTTGGAAAGCACCAGTCAGGACTGGGGATGTAGTCAGGACAAGGGTAGAGACAGGAGGACCTGGGTTCCATCCTCACTGCTGCCAAAAGAAAAATAAAGCACCGTTCAGTCTTTTGCGTTTTTCTTTCTCCCCAATGCTTGGAAATCATTGTGTCTTGTTCTCACCATGAGTCTTTGAAAGTTCAGATTTGCTAATAGCCTTCCCACTTGGTGTTACTGCATAAGAAACAAATGTTCTGAAAAGTATCTCATGTGAGCAGTTTGTTTAAAACCGTAGAATGGCTGTTACATGCATTTTATGATTCTCAACAGCAAGCAATTTCTATGTCTAGTTTTATTCAACTTTGAACCTGGATGGAGAAAGGAGCTGGGTTCTCCCCAGCAGGGGAACTTCCCCAGCTACCCACAGTCCCAGTGTTTGGGTAGAAGGAAGAAGAGGCTTCTCCCTGTACCTCAGGCTTTTGCAGTCATCACTGCACTTACCTGTCTTAGACTGGCTGCTGTGGGGAAAGAAGTGGAGGTGGATATTTGTCCTTATAATCTTTTTGTTTTTGTTTTGTTTGTTTCTTACCTACCTACACTCTCCATTCTGGCCCAGCCTGTCAGATATTAAGTCTTTTTTTATGCTTTGAGCAATTTCATTCTAATGGCCAGGGAATGATTAAGTCTCAAATAAGCCAAATTGTTGTGAACCTTGGTGTCATGATTGGCAGCCACTAAATTTATCACACTTACAGTGTTTCTAGTCATTTGCCCATTTTTTCTATTTAAGATTAATTATAATTCTTTTCATTAAGATTTTTGAATGTGCAACACATTCACATGTTTGAAAAATCAGCTCCATATATAATATTTAATAAGAAGTCTTTCTCCTACCCATTTCCTGTGATTCCCCCAACATCCACTTTCATTAGTTTCTAGTGTATCTTTCCTGTGTTCTTTATGCAAAGTCATATTCTTATTTTCCTCCTTCTTACAACAAAGGTAACATATTATATGTGCTTTTAACAGCTTGCTCTAATCATATGATATATCCTGGAGATAGAATTTCCATTAATCCGTAGAGTTTCATCATCTTTTTTTTCTTTTTTAAAAACTGCATTAAACCACTTTAACTTATATGTATGGCGTACGTTTGCATGTTGGTGATGTGGGGAGAGAGGAATTGACACTAATGGTCTAAATAGGTGTAGACACTCATCATATTGGACTTAGCTGTAATTTTTGAGACTGAAATATCACGATTAGGCTTAGTCAGTATTGCGTGATCATAGCCAGGCCCACAGTTCCTTCTATTCGTAGACATTTATTGAAGTTAAAAATAAAAAATAGAAAAGCCACATTTAATCTGGTTTTAGGAGTATCTGGATTTACGACTCTTCATAGAAAAGATCTACTTAATTCATTGGATTGAAAGAGCTGTCTTTCAAATGCTGGGCTTTATTTAGATTCAGATTAAGAACAGGTAGTATGGACCAGCAAACAAAGCTGGTAGAGGAGAAGTGTTACTGTACAGGCTGGGCCGAGGGTCACTCTGCAGGCCGCTCCTCAGCAGGTGCTTTATTTTAAATCAGGGAAAGCTGTGTTCCATGTCAGGAACTTTTGTCAGAACTCTTGTTATTTACAATAGATTTTTGGATAACACAATCTGTTGAAGGAGTGCAAAAAGGACCTAACGTTTCTCTCAGAGGAATATTAGAAATTACAAATATTTTTACGCATGTTAAGCAAGCATTAGGTGAACATCTTAAATTAAGAAAACAAATTATTGCCACTGCCTTGGTCTATTACAAGAGGTTTTGTGCCAGATATTCTTTGAAAAGTATAGGTCCTGTGTTAAAGACTCCTGTATGTGTATTTTTGACACTGAAGTAGAGGAATTTGGAGTAGTATTACATATGAAGTTGATTTCTGCTGCTACTTCTGTATAAAATTTTTTTTACATTTTCATATGCCTTTCCAAAGAAATTTTTTATAAGATGAATCATACATTAGAATATAAATTCTGCCTAGTTATAGTAGATTGTTCTTCATAGTGTATCATCCTTATAGATATTTGCTCCAGTATGCAGGACATGAGCCAAGAAGACACGTTGCCTGCTTTGCAGGGAGGATAATAAGAAATGCCTGCAGATTGCATCCTGGCCTACCAGGCCTCCTTTCATGATAGCTTTAGCTTAAATCCATGTAGCCAGTGTGGTATAGGAGAAAGATGCCAGGCAGTGGTTTGCTGAGCTTTCCGTGGGTGTGGAGAAAATTTTGGAAATAATAGGTTTATTTATTTATTTTTTTTTACCAGGGACTGAATCCAGGTGCACTCTACCACTGAGCTTCACCTCCAGGCCTTTTTGTTTATAGAGATAGGTTCTCATTAAGTTGCCCTACTGGCCCCAAACTTGTGATCCTCCTCCAGCCTCAGCCTCCAGAATTACTGGGATTACAGGCTTGTGCCACCATCCCTTGCTGATCAGGATTATTTTAAAGCCATAAGAGCAATGGAAGAATTCGATGAAAGAAAAGATCTAGCAACTAGACAACTATTCTTAGTAAGATATTGATACCAAAACTACTTCCAAACAGTAAAGGAGGGCAGAGTCCAAACAAAAGTCAAAACTCTACCTATAACCAATCTTAAAACATTCTGCAAGGCGGGAATGGTGATATGCAACTTGTTTAAGAAGGTGAGGCAGGGGAATCTCAAGTTTGAGGCCAGCCTGGGCAACTTAGTGAGACCCTGTATCAAATAAAAAACAAAAATGCTGGGGATGTAGCTCAGTGGTAGAAAGCTTGTCTAGTGTTGTGCCAGGCCCTGGGTTTAATCCCTAGTACCACTTTAAAAAAAAAAAAAAGAAAAAGAAAAAATCTGAGGCTAGAGGGGGTCACTCAGGGGCAGTGCATATGTTTAGCATGCCTAAGGCCCTGGATTAAATTCCTAGCACCAAAACAATCAATGAAAAATGCACAACCAGAACAGCAAACAAACACACTCCAACCGTTCCAAAGAATTCCATAGTGGGCTACTTAGGGAAAAAAATTGGACTAATTTTAATAATGTTTTCAGTGGAACACAAAGGAAAATGAATTGTTTGCTTTTGTCAAGCATATTGGGAAGTGATTTAATTAAATTAATTAATTAATTAAATTTTTTATTTACTATACCAGGGATTGAACAGAGGGGAGCTTAACCACTGAGCCACATCCCTTTTTTATTTTTATTTATTTATTTGCTTAGAGAGAGAGAGGGATGGTGAGAGAGAGAGAAAAAGAGAATCTATTTTATTTAATTTTTGGTGTAGTTTTCTTTGCTCCAACACTTCCTAGTGTATGTGGTGCTGGGGTGTGAACTTGGGTCCTCGCACATACCTGGCAAGTGCCATAACCACTGAGCCACAGCTCCAGGCCTCCTTTTTATTTTGACACAGTCTTGTTAAGTTGCTCAGGGCATTGCTAAGTGGCTGAGGCTGGCTTTAACTTTGTGTTCTTCCTGCCTTAGCCTCCAGAGCCACTAGCATTATAGGTGTGCACCACCACACCTGTCTAATTTAATTTTTTAATTTTGCACTGCTGGGCATCAAACCCACAGCATCATGCATACTCAGCAAGTTCTCTACCACCAAGTTACACCCCCAGCTCTATTTTTGCAAAAAAAGTTTTTCCCTATTTAATTTGTTTCTAGTTCATAGTTGATTAAAATCTCTTGATTATAAACATTTGGGAAGATTCTAAGAGGGTCTACCAATGGACACATATGGACATTTCAAAATAAATAATTTTTATGTCCATAATATTTCTTAGTTTGCATAATGAATTGTAGCTTTTTATTAAGTTAGGAAACATGTAGCATGATTTGCTTAAAATTTTCTTCAGTTATTAAAGGATCAAAAAAAGTCATAAAAAGTTAACATATGAGGGTATTTTTTCCTTCGTAAGTTAATCTATAAAAGCACAGTTGTATGTACTATAACTATAGTTGTGGAATCAAATCTTAAAAATTCTTGGAAAAGAGATGGGGAATGTAGCTCCATAGTAGAATGCTTGCCTAGTATGGGTTGGAACCCTGGATTCAATCCCTACTCCCAGAAAAAAAGAAAAAAAAATCCTGGAAGATTTTGGTACTCATGTTGATAAATTCAGGGCAATTAATCAAGTATACCTTGAGTTAAAAAATATCTATTTTATTCAACAGTTTCATTGTCTTTCCAGTGAAGATATTAGTATTGTGTATCAGAAAAGTGAAATACTTTTAGCATACTTTGACATTTAAATAAGCTATAGTAATTTTATAATCATTTTAAAATACTGGAAAAATTAAAACAAAAATCAACCTGTTGTTGTTTCCAATTAATTCAGGCATTTTGAAAGCTTAATTGAATAAAATATCATAATAAGGCTAAAACTCAGTACAATTTTAATGTTAATTTTTATTTTTTTGAAAAAGAATTTAAAGAATGAGACAGTGAGAGAGAAAGAATTTTATTAGGTTTTCATGTGGCTTTTGCTGCTCCAACACTTCATTGTGTATGTGGTGCTGGGGTTTAAACCCATGTCTTTGTGCATACCAAGCAAGCACTGTAACCGCTGAGCCACCCACCACTCCAACCTCTTGAAATATTTCTTATAAGTTATATATAATCTAGTTTAATTTTGTGTCTTGGTGTAGATTTGCAAATTTACTGCAGGTACTGAGCCAGGAACACAATCAGGTTTTAGGCTAGTTTGATACTAATGATTCTTAATTCTACTATGAATGTAGGACTTTGGTAGTAAATGTTATGCAATGGGACTTGCTATGTATGGAACTTAGTAAATTAATAATTTTCTTTAGACTTGAAGGGGAGTGATAAGTTTGGAGTCGTAGGATCTTAATGTACAATTTAAGGATTAAAATGTTTATAAGTCAGTTGCTAACAGTGGATTATGAAATTAAATATCAACTTCCTAGTATAAAATTGCAAGAGTAAAAATGAGTTCTTCAGCTTAAAACAAGCAAACAAAAAAGTGGGTAACATGTCATGGTGTGTGTTTGAGATAATAAAAGCCTTATATTGGGTTTATATGCATGATATAAGCTTTATCTTTGCCTCTGAGCAATAGTTTGTGTCTCTGTTATTGTAATATAGCAACAGTTTTTAAGGGAAAAATTCCTTATAATTCTTTTACTATTGCAGTAAGGCATAAAGTAGTTGCTTGGTACTTTTTATATACATTTAAATGACCTACTAGACAGTGTCTTTGAAATTGATTAGTTTAGTGTGGTATCTTCTGAATCAAAGTTACTAATGAGATGTGCTGTTTTGTAGGTTAAAGTCTATTTAAAGAAGGAGTTTGAAAAGCATGGTGCAGTGGTGAATGAAAGTCATCATGATGTTTTGGTGGAGGATATTTTTGATAAAGAAGATGAAGACAAAGATGGATTTATATCTGCCAGAGAATTTACATATAAACACGACGAGTTGTAGAGATGTGTCTGCGAGTGTTGTATATAACAGCCGTCTTTAAACAGAAGGCATTGTCCTTCAAGTTTTATTTTTAAAGCAATGTTCTGTTCTTGCTTTGTTTTTATTTTTATATTATTTTTCTGGCTATTATTTAAAGAACCCCTTAGGGTTTCTAAGTACCCATTTCTTTTGGGTAAGTTATTGGAAAGAAATCACTAATTTGTCTTTGAATAAAAGACTTTTGGTCCATTTTTCACTTTCATATGTGAAGCCTTCTTTTACTTGCTTAGTTGTAACTTTATAAATATTGTAGCAGGGAACACGGCACATCATGAGACCAGGCGGTAGCACGGATCACTTACCTGATATTTTAGCTTTCTTCTGTTTTCTCAAAGTTAGATACTAACATATTTGAAAAGCCTTTTCCACTGGCCCACTGTTTGCTATTTTCATGTTATAATGAAATAGTTTGTCCTTAACTGCCTCTGAGTCTATGCTTCAGGACAGAATGAAAATGGTAGACTTTTATTTACTAACAGCTACTGTTTTACTAAGGAGATGTGCAGTGGTGAAGTGAGTAACAGAGTTAACTTCTGAACAGGTGTGCATTGAAATATTGTGCCTAGGACTTAGGCTACAAAAAAGTTGAGTTCCTAGTCATTCATGGCCTATTAGTGTAAATGAACAAATCATTTATATGTTTGTTTATTTGTAATAAAATGAATCAAAATACTGTAGTTGTGGTAAAAAGTTTGTATTTATATCCAGTGTTTACTTTTTAAGGGTAGCAACTTACTCTCCTGGTTCTTTAATTAATGAATAAAGTTTATAGCTAGTATATTATATGATATAGCATTGTATTATAAGCAAAACTAATAAACCAACCAAAATTTTCCCATTTCTGCCTCATTAAAAAAATTAAGCAGCTACTATTGAATAGACACCTTTCCTGGGCTTAAAAAGTGATAATTTTATAATATTAGCTTAAATTGGCATTTATACTTAATATTTAGGGAAAAATCCCCCAAATCTCCATTTGCTTGAAATGATCCTTTGTAGTTTACAAAATCATATCAAGTGCATTACTGTCATTATTAGTTTGTGCGTGTGGTTCTGGGGATAGAATGCAGGGCCTTGCACATCTGAGCAAGCTTTCTTCCTCTCAAGTTTACTCCCACCCCTCAAGTGCATTATATTGTCTTTAATTCTCATTGCTCTGAAGTCTGTAAAAAAAAGCTGGTGGATCTTAGTGTTCCTGCTTTGTAGATGAGAAAACTATTATTCCAAGAGATCAATTGTTATGTCCAAGGTCAACAGCTAACCTGTAGAACCAGTTTTCAGACCCTGAGTTTAGTGTCATTCTGCTGTCTTCTGCTAATGAAAAAGTGGTAAGTCTGTCTGACTCCATTGGGCCTAATTCTCTTAAGTTTACTTGTGTATTGTTTGTCTTTGGGTCCATATCCTTTGAAACTGGTTTCCTGATTGTTTCTGGAGCATTAGAATTCTCCCCATGATTCAGTATTGGCTCTGACTTCATACGATCATTTGGGATTGACTCTCAGTTGCCTCAAACACCCTAAGCAGTGAGAGGTTCCAGGTATATGCCACCTTAGTTCTTTCATTCCTGTTTACTTCTACTTTTTTAAAGAATTATGAATAATTACATCATATATATATACTACTTCCACTGATCACATATTGATATTTTTCTCAGTTATACATGGAATTCGTAGACGAATGTATACTACAACACCTTTCTCTGAATAGATCACTTCTATCTCAAAAATTATTTGGTCATAACTGTTGTTTTGTGCATCTGAAGAGGCTATAAGACAAGACACAGAAAGCCTTATGTTGTGTCATGGAGACAGGAAAGTAGCTTGTCCTGTGGTGCTATTTTATAGATATTACTGATGCCATCTCTGTGAGAACAAGAAAAATGAATTTTGATTATTCAGGAAGCATATTTCTTTATCTTATGTGAATTTGTATCAATTCTCATCCGAACAGTTGGACGCAAGTGTGAAATGAAAACTTATACATAGTCTGTGGTTGTGTTTACTAAGTTGTCTGCCTTTTGGGTTTAGCTATACCTTTGTATCCTTCCATTACTGGGAATGACCAGAAATCAGACATGAACTGTGACTTCACTTGTATATAATTTAACTCAATTTTGTTCTGTGCGTCATGTTTAAATTTTTGTGACTTGTTGTAGTATGCTTTTCAAAATAAAGTTTATTTGGAAAATAATTGGTTTTGTGAAAAATTATTTTTTTGTTGTTGGGTTTTTTTCCTTCTTTGCAGTATAGGGCCTTGCACATGCTAGGCAGATGCTCTACCACTGAGCTATGTGCATAGACTTTTCTTTTGTAATTTTATTTTAAGACAAGTTCTCATTGAGTTGTATAGGCTGGTCTCAAACTTGTGATCTTTCTGCCTCAGCCGCCCGAGTTGCTGGGATGACAGGTATAGGCCACCACATCACGCGTGGAAAATTCTTAAAGCACCAATATCTTCAGCAGCTTCATTGATTTTCTTCTTTTTTCCTTTCCTTTTATTTTATTTTCATTTTCTGGTGCTGGGGATTGAACCCAGGGCCTTGCACATGATAAGCACATTCTCTACCACTGAGCTACACCCCCATTCCCGTAATTGCCATTCTAGGTTTTATGTCTAAAGTAAGTGAAGCAGATGGGCAGGTCATGGGAGGAGAGGGGGTATAGTGAGACTTAAAGTGTGCTTCTGATGATTCACTTTGCTTAGGTATGTTTGTCAGCTGTGGTTTGTTTTAAAATTAGCATTAAATCTTGAGTATTAAGGGTGATGGGTAAGAATGAATTCTTAGTGTGGGAGACTGTGGCTTTGAGGAAAAGCAAAAGATGGTGGTTATTACCTCTGTAGTTTTCGTTTGAGGTTTTATTGCATGTACAATGGACATTATGATGATTTATGCCTACTGAGTACATTAGTGCTATAAAATGTCTTACATGATTAATTGAAATGCTGCATTGCCATAAAACTAATAAAAAAAACAACAACAATTTCTGGTTCAGATGAAGCTATCAGCCATGTGCATCTTGTCTTGTGTGAATGAATTTGCACTTTCCTTCTATTCATGATGCAGAATATTGATTACATCTATAATGCTATTTGGATATCTGCATGCTGTCATCTACCTCTGACTTGAGTATGTGGATGACTTCGCCAGTGCTGAGAACAGAGAAGAAGAAATATGATGTCTTATTATGGGAAAAATATTTCTTTCACCTTTTTATTAAAAAAACAAATAGCGTCATAATAACCTGGAAAAAATAATAAAGAAGGCATAGAAAAGCTGAGTAATAGGCTAGACTCACACACTGGCAATGAGCATCCTTGGATATGCCTTCAATCTGTCACTCCCTAAGACACAATTCTTCCCACAATGCTACCTGCCTTCCAAAATATAATTGTTATGTTTTGGAAGGCAGATAATAAGATAGAAGCACACTGGATGTTCCCCAAATTACTTTTCAATATTTTTTCAGAATTATCTGTAATTCATTCCTTTAGAAGAATGTACAGTCAGATTGAAGAGAATATTAATCTGTTCTAAAAGTGTGTGTGAGAGAGAAAAACATTATGCTCAAAAATTTAAGATTTTGGAGCATTTGGAATTTGGAATTTTTACATTAGGGTTGCTTAACTAGTAAAGTCTATGCAAATATTTCACAATACCAAATGTCTATGAGATCTGAAATACTGGTCCCAAACATTTTGCTAAGGGATATTCAACCTACCGAACATACTGTGTGCATACTATGTATATGTAGTTTCATACCAAAGATAGTAATTAAAATACTTTCTCTAGTACTTGATTTCTCCTCTCTGAAAACTTACCTTTACCATGCAGTTAAAATTCCATGTGTCCATTTGGAGTCTGCTATTCTGTACTTTTTTCTGTGTTTTACTTGTAAGTTGAATTTCCTAGTACAGGCAATTCTCCATGTACAACCAACAACAACCCCCAGCTTAGCTTGAGGTTTACAGAAGAAATTAAATGACTCATTTAGGTATTCTTATATTATCATTAGAAAGGGATAGAGATAGTTGGAAGATTCTGGCAGACCAACAGCGTGTAGTGCACTGTGGATTCATTGATGCCGGTTTTTTCTTTCTTTCTTTCTCTGTCTCCCCCACCCCACCCCCGCCAGAGTTCCTGAACTGCTAATAAAACCTCTGGTATAAAAAGGATAGTTCTCATGAATGTGAGTCAGCTCACAATCTATAAGAACAATTTTAAGTGGCTGCAAGTGGGCTCATATCAATTTTGTTTTATGATGTTCTAAAAACAAGTGACAGGCGATATTTGCTGAGGATTTTCTCTAAAATTCCTGAGTAAAGTGAATGCTGTCCTCTTGGTCTCTAGTAGCAGCTAAATTATATCTCACTTGGGGATTTACAAGTCATTTCATTAATTTAAAATTCCACCCTGCAGTAGAATAAAGATGATTTCTCCTCTGGTAAACAGTTTCAGTAAAAATAGATGTATGTACAATATAAATACAATATAACTTGAGATATTGAGGGACAGGTTCTATTATTGTAAAGAAGGGAGGAGTGGTCAGGACAGACCCTTTGGGGCTTAGTTCCAATTTCTTATACAGCATTTTCTCATTTATTTGTTGGACTTACTCTGCCAGAGTACATGTTATGTTAATTTGATTCAACCTATTTTTTACTTCTGGCTAGGAAAGTAGGACCTTGTAATATATAACCACAAATTGGTGGTTCTTTCCATTATGATTATATCTCTTAGAGTTGTTTTTCTTCAGAATACATTGTTTGAGACATTTTAGATTTTTTTAAAAGACAGGGACAGTGAGAGAAAGAATTTTATTTAGTTTGTCATATAGCTTTTATTGCTCTGACACTTCGCTGTGTACGTTGTGGGGTGCTGGGGTTCAAAACCGTGTCCTCGCACATGCTAGGCAAGAACTGTAGCCACTGAGCCACCACTCCAGCCTCTGACATTTCAGATTTTTAAAGTGGTTCTTCAGTAGCAAAATTTACTTAAAACACTAGCCAAATCTAGGTAGAGTAACCAAGAGGAACAGTAGTACAAATACAGGGAGATTTGCCTTTAAATTAGAGGCACCATTTTACTTACAGGAAAACAAAGACTGTGAAAAGATCTTGCAGTGAAATTACCATTTGAAATTTCCAGTTTTCTCTAGAGAATAGTTTTCTCTCCTGTTGTATTCATATAAATGGTTCTTTGAGAATATTTATTTGAAGTTTTTTTGGTATTATTTGACTACATGTTATAAGGTATATATAAATCAACTCTGCTCCTTGGATATTTTTTCTAAAACTTTATTACTACAGCAATGATATCTTCAACACTATTAAGTCTTTGCCACTCACATATTTCCTCTGAGCTGGGCAATAGTCAATGGTTTTCTAATATTTCATTTTGGAAGAGTGTGTATATTATATTCTGTAAAGTTAATATGTAGTATGATGAGTTTTTTGGTTTGATATATATACATATGTGTGTGTGTGCACGCGCGCGTGTGTGTGTATTTGGTACTGAGGATTGAATCCACAGGGGCTCAACCACTGAGCCTTATCCCCAGACCTCTTTATTTTTTATTTTGAGATAGGGTCTTGCTAAGTTGCTGAGGCTGGCCTTGAACTCACAATCCTCCTACCTTTAGTCTTCCGAGTCACTGGGATTATAGTCATGCACCACTGTACCTAGCTGATTTGATAAATTATATCAAAGTTGTGTGACTATCAACACAACTGTAACACACTTTCATCACCTCAAAATGAAATCCTTATATGCATTAGCAGCTACTCCCCACTTCTACAGAATCCCCCAATGCTAAGCAGCCCCTACCCACTTTCTTCCTGGATCTGCCTATTTTGGATATATTCTAATAATGCTTAAAACTCAAACCTTTCTTTGTATTTAGGCTAAAAATAAATAGATTATTCAATAAATTCATTGAACAGTAAAATTATTTCCACTTTTAGTTTTTATTTTAATGTGGTGAGTACTATTTGAAATTCAAAAGTGAACAAGACATGGACTCAGCTTTAAAGAACAAATCACTCTACATATTTCGTAAGTCAAACCCTTTGCTCATTTAAGTACTAGAATCAACATGCGAGGGGTATAATATGAATAGTAACAACCCAAAACTAGGTTTATAATTAAAGGTAGAAAGTCGGTTAAAAGGGAAAATAAGGAATAATGAGGAATTTCAAAACTAAAATATTTCTATGCATCTACATTGTTCCCAATTCTTAGAGCAATTAGAGGACCACAAGTTCAAGGATATCCTCAGCAACTTATCAAGACCTGTCTCAAGATAAAAAGAAAGACAGATGGAGCTCAGTAGCTCAGTGGTAAAGCACCGCTGGGTTCAATCCCCAATACCAAAAAATAAAAAAAAAAAAGTCTTCAGATGTCACCAGAATTTTTTAAAAATTAAGCCCTATTTTAAAAACCATACATAGCATAAGGCAATTTTTTTCCACAGATGTAAACATCAAGAAAAAAATCAGGGCGAGGGATGCAGTGCTTGCTTAGCATGAGTGGTTCTCTGGGTTCAATCTCTAGCAATGCCCAAAATTTTTTTGTACAGATCAGCAAGGAAAGGTTAGGTTGAAACTCCCAAGTCTGACCATTTAGTCTGCTCTTTGATGATCACAAGATCAAATCTCAGCAATTCCCTTTAAAATTATCTATACAATTAACTAAACCCATTAATGACTCTTAAAGGTACAGCAATGGTGTGAAGCACGTATAATAAATGTGTTTTGAAAACTAGGTCTAGAACATTCATGAACTCTATCCTATTTAAAATTAATCAGGAGTCATTCATTGAAATGACATGTTAACAACTGAACTTCTATACCCATCATCTAAAATAATGAATAGGATTTTAAACTTCCCTTTGCCAAAATGCAATTCATGGTTGTCTAAATTATATATCCAAAGGCTTGATAGATCATTTAAATTTTAAAATAATTTAAAAATAGATTTTAACAACTTAACAATCTCTTTGTGTTGCCTCTACTCAGTATGGGCAGTAATTCTCTAAACTGATTTGAGGGCATTCTAAAGGTCTGTTACTATGGTAACCAAATTCAGAAAACGAACCTTCTAAACATGGTTGTCAAAAGACGAAGACAGGTGGCTGGCTGACTAATCTTGACGAGTGCCTTTCTTTCTCATCTTTCCATGGCTTTACTGTCAGCTCCTTTTTGATTCTGATAAGATTACGCACAAGGCAATTATGAGGCTTTCTTATCCGTACATAAGTGTCTCCTTCACGTAACAGTGTCTAGTTCATTGCCAAGAGATTCACCCAGTGAAAATCTTTTTTTTCTTTCTCCTCCTATTCCATGCTAAATGAAGCACTAAGTGGGAAAACACTTCTGTATGCAATGTGCTAAAGACATTTCTCAATTACCCATATGTATTTCAAGCTCCTCAAATCCAATGCATAGGATTCTTTAGACGATCAATAATACTCCTTAGAAGAAAAGGCAAAACTACCATTAATAATTTTTAAATGGTCTGGGTTTGGGTAATCCCCATTTAAATATGTTTATATTTCCCGTTATACTTGACTGATGTATTTATCTATGCATAACCTGTATGTTACTCTGCTAGCAATACGTAATAAACATGTGCATACACGGTTGGTCCTCTGCATCCTTGATTTCTGCAAGTTTGGATTGAAACATTTGAAAATGAAAATTATTTTTTATGAACTGTGTCATAATACATGTCTTTTCTAGCCATTATTCCATGAACAATATAGTATAACAAATATTTGTATAGCATTTATGTTGTATTAAACATTATAAATAGTCTAGATATAATGTAAAGTATAGAGGAGGATATGTATATGCAAATAATACACCATTGTATTTTATTTTTTTAATCCCCCCTACTAACAAGCCATTCATAAACCTCGTCATCTTGAAGTGGAAAAAGGATCACAAGAAGAGGAAAACAACAGAAAAAGGAGACAAGAAGAGGAGACCTAAGAAAAGCTAATTATCTGCTTTTAACAAACCCAAGAATGGGTGGGGTGCACCATTCTTGGAAGCACTGCAATACCAGGTCAATATGTGGAGTGGACAGAGCAAGCTCCAATTCCATCTCCCTGCTCCAAAAATCCATTTAATAAGCTGTCCTGAGACAGAGGTTGTATCAGATATTAAACTGACAAGAACAGATACTATGCATGATCTTAGCCAAAAGGTCGAGAAGCCTTTTATGCCATTTTAAATAAGATATTTGAACATCTGTAGATTTTCAGGGTGTCCTGAAACTAATTGCCCATGGATACTGAGGGATGGTCATATTACCTCTATACTTAATTTCCTGCTTGCCTCTGACTTTTTGAGAGGAAGGGTTATGATATGTTTTATTTTTTTTAAAGTGGGGGTGGCTGGAGTGGTGGCTCAGTGGTTACGCCGCTTGCCTGGCAAGCATGAGGACTCCAGTTCAAACCCCAGCACCACGTATGCAACAAAGTGTATGAGGAATGAAAGTCACATGAAAAGCTAAATAAAGATTGCATCTCTCTCTCTCTCTCTGTCCCCTCTTTCTTAAAAAAAAAAAAAAAAGAGAGAGAGAGAGGGAGGGACAGTGAGGAAGAGAGAATCAATTTTATTTAGTTTTTCATGTGACTTTTGTTGCTCTTATACTTCATTGTGCAAGTGGTGCTGGGGTTTGAACCCACATCCTCGTGAATGCAAGGCAAGCACCTTAACCGCTGAGTCACTGATCCAGCCTCCATGACGTGCTTTTTAAAATTCTTGTAGCAACAGTGCAATTCCTGGTCTAGGTGTTGGATAAATGTTTCTTATTAAAGTAGCATGCTGAAGAAGTTATGAAAGTAGACTGTGCATTTGTAATTCTTAAAAATAATGGGTCTGATTGAGACTATATCAGAACATTTGCTCCCATTTAAAACATTAAAATTGATGTTCCTGAATGGTGGGATGAGACTGGCCAAACAATCCTATGTACATATATGAATATACCCAGTGAATTTCACCTTATTTATATCTGTAATGTTCTTATTTTTAAAAATCTATAAATAGAAGACCAGCAGAATAGAGGAAAGGGAAGGAGGGGGAAAGAGGAGGAAAGGGTTCTAGCGACTGAATTGGTGCAAATTTGTATAATTATGCCAAAATGAATTTTAATATTATGTATGACTATAATGCACTAATAATTTTTTTTAAAGATTGGTGTTCCTATACTTTCACATCTGACTATGAAGGAAAAGCTGCCATGGGACTAGTAATTATGAACAACTAGAAATCTGGGCAAAATATATGAAAATACTGTTGTCAGATGTTGGACAATAGGCAAAGTGGGATTGTGTTCTCAAGAGAAAATGAGGTAAGGCCAGCAATCACCCCAGCTGGAGGCAAAATCAAGGGAAACAAGCTAAGTACAGTGGTGCACACCTGCAGTCCCAGCTCCCAGGGAGGCTGAGGCAGGAGGATCCCTTGAGCCCAGGAATTTGAAACCAGCCTGGGCAACACTGTGAGACCTGGTCTCAAAACACACAGATGCCAAAACAAAACACCCCAAACAGACAAAGAAAAGGAAGGGAAACAAAACAGAGTCCTGTCCTCTGGCTGAGTTGAAGAAATAGGTAAGGGTTCAGGGAGGTCAGGGCAGCTAGAATTTGTAGGCAGCACGTGGGAGAGGAGAAAACTAACCTGAGAGAAAACTTGGGAAATTTGCTTAAGGGTTCCCTGCAGTCACAGACAGTAGAGACCTGTGCGCATGCAAGGGTGAAACTCTACAGGTGGGCCGAAGAACAATTTCAGAGTAAAGAACAATTACTGGGAGCTATAAACCAAACAATTCCTAAAGCTCACACAAAACTGGGAACTGTTCACATTTTTGCCAGCCAGAATCACTTTACTGATTATGTGGAACATTCATTAGAGACCTGAAGTGTGTCATGCTTTAGTAATAGGACCATGCTAGACAGAGTTAAGTTACCCTTTAACTCTCCTAAAGAGTTTGTAAATAAGCCTCAAAAGGATCAAGCTGAGGGGCTAGAGTGGTGCCTTGGTGGTTACAGCGCTTGCCTGGCATGCGCAAGTACACAGGTTCAAACCCCAGCACCCGCGTACACAACTAAGTGTCAGAGCAATGAAAGCCGTGTGAAAAACTCAATAAAAATTGATTCTCTCTCTCTCTCTCTCTCACTGTCCTTCTCTCTTAAAAAAAAAAAAGGATCAAGCTGATTCTTAAGTAATTGACAACTGTTTCCCCCTCATCTGTATCCTGTATCGCTATATACTTCTAATAAATTTGAAAAAAAATTTAAAAAAAAGTAATTGACAACTGGAAAAAGTCCCACACCCTTTAAAAGAATTTTAAAAAAAATCCATCATTTACAACAATAAAATTCACTAAGTCGGGATCCAAATTATAATCTGAGCAAGGGAATAGGAGATAAATCAATCAATAAAAACAGACTAAAACTTGATAGAAGTTTTGGAATTAGCATATAAGGACTTTAAAACAGCTAATAAAATGGTATAAATTTGCTCAGGGATTTAAAGGAAAACACATGTAATATAAGAATGGGTGTCATAAAAAGAACCAAGTAGAGCTTCAGAAGATGAAAAATATACTATTACTATAAAAATTTCACTGATGTTTATAGCAGATTAGGTACTACACAAGAAAATATAACTAAACGTGAATAAATACCAAGAGCAATTATTCAAAATGAAGCACAGAGAGAAAAAAAAAATTAAGGAAAAAAAGGGGGGAGGGGGCTGGTGCTGTGGCTCAGTGGTTATGGCACTTGCCTGGCTTGCTTGAGGACATGGATTCGAACCCCAGCACCACGCACACAACAAAGTGGCGGAGCAAGGAAAAACTAAATAAAATTGATTCTATCTCTGTCTCTCACTGTCCCTCTCTCTCTTAAAAAAAAATAGAGGGGTTGAGGAGAACAGAACCTCAGTGACCTATGTGAAAATATCATATATATGTGTAATTGAAGTTCCTGACTTGGGAGGGAGACGGTGCAACAAATAGAATATTTGAAGAAATAATGGCCAAAGAATTGATGAAAATTATAAAGCCTGCAGATCCAAGAATCTAAACAACCCTAAGAGTATTCACCATAGGGGGTGAAATGCCAAAGTACATCTCTCAGCAAAGCAGGAGAAGAAAAGAATTTCCTCAACATGATAAATGGTATTTATGAAAAACTCTTTTCACAAAGCCACTTTTCATTAGTGTCTTCTATTTTGGGGGGATGAAGAATACTGGGGATTGAACTCAAGGGTGCTCTACTACTAAGCTACCTTCCCAGGCCTTTTTTGTTTTTAAATTAGAGACAGGGTCTTGCTAAGTTGCTTAGGGCCTTGATGCATTGCTGAGGTTGGCCTCAGACCTGAGATCCTCCTGCCTTGGCCTCCCAAGTTGCTGGTATTCCACAAGTGTACCTGACTATGTAAGTTCTTTGACAGTGATCCAAATGGGAATAGGGATGATATATGAAGACATACAATTCTGATACTTTTCAAACATGTCAGAATTGAATATTTTAGGTTTTCCCGGTAATGTTTTAATTTTACTGCTTGTAAATAAATCAGAATGCTTTTTGTAGTACTTTTTCCCCAGAAGGAGATTTTATGGGTATCTTTTCATGGCAATGCATAAACACTGAAATTACCAGCCTACCACTGAACCCCCCCGCCCCAACTTTGGTTTTGGTCTAGAAAAAGAGAAATACTCGCCTACTTGCATGAAAAAAAAATAAAGAAAGGAAATCTGGTATACTTTTATTTATTAGCTCTTAAGTCTTTGAACATGGCTTCATGAGATGCAAATGTGTAACAATTGCATCTTATTTAGTACAATTCTTCCCTCCAAAGCTAGTTCACAAAACCTTGTAATCTCCCTGCAGTAGGGCCAGTGATTAAAGCCCTAACTAATATTTCTTGATGTTCTCCATGTTTTTTAGACGGTTCTGTTCTCTCATCTCTATTTAGTGGCTTGAATGGCAGCCTATGCAAAGTCAAGAAAAAAGCCACTGTGGCTGCTTCCCCCCCCCCCAGATATCTTCTAATTTATCTTTAAGAGTGTGAGCCATTTTTTGATACCAATTAGGACAAACTATATTTAAAAATATTATATGTATCAGAAAATTTGACATTTGAGCACTGACATACATTTGGTGATATTAGAGTTATTTTTGTAGATATTATGGATAAAATAGTTTACTTGTCTCTGTGTGATTTTCTTTTTTTTGGTAAAAATATATACAATATAAAATTTGTAATACAGTAATATCAAATACATTCACATAGTACAATCTTCAGAACCCTTCTTATCTTGAAAAACTGAAACCTTGATGCCCACTAAGGATCTACCCCCCATCTTCCAAGTTCATGACAGCCACTTTGAATTTAACTATGCTAGTATCTCTTGTAAGTACATCTTATAAGTTGAATCATGTGCTGCTGCTTAATAAATGTTAATAATATAATCAGCCTCTCTGTTCTGAGCCTGGGGAAAGCAGGTGCCCCTCTCCCTCGTTTCTTTTCCTGGTCTCACCTTCCGTAGACATGTGGAGACACACCAACAGGCTTTAAAGATTTCAGGACAAGCAGGTAGGTCATGGCTGCCACCAAAGGACAGCATGGTGTTCAAGGACTGTCCTTTATGTGAGAAGTGACACCCAGTGAATACAGGAAGGCATAGAATTGCATTTGCTTTTACAATGGTGGTGACTGACTGTGTGCTCTTAAAATAGATGTTTAAAACAGTGACTCTCAGACTTTAATGTGCAAGAGAAACAACTGGAGATCTCAATAAAATGCAGGTACCCTGGCTCCAGCCCTAGAGACTCTGAGTTCAGTAGATCTAGGCCAGGCCCTAGGCATAAACCCCTTAGGAGTTCCCAATGCTGATTATTTAAACTTATCAGGCTGCAGTCTCCTTGATGGGAGAAAATGACCAACTAAGACTTTTTTTGTGCTTTAGTAGTTTGCGAACCAATACTTTATTCTGTACTATCTACACGAATTTCCTCAGTCCTCTCCTACTGTGTTTATGTCGGTGGCAAGTCTCAAGTACAACACAACAGTCAAAGCAGATGGAAAAAAGTCTCCTTCCTTCCTTAGTAACTAGACACCCAGTTCTCCTACCTGTTGCCATCTACTATTACAGTTTCTTGTGTATTCTTCCAAAGATATTCTATGCATTCGAAAACGTAAGTACAGCCAGACATTCTGTGCATTTGCAAATAAAAGTACAGACATGATTTTTCTTCTAATAAATTTAATTTAATTTAATTAATTTATTTTTTTTAAGAGAGAAGGACAGTGAGAGAGAGATACAGAGACAGAGAGAATCAATTTTTATTGAGTTTTTCACATGGCTTTCGTTGCTGTGACACTTAGTTGTGTACGTAGGTGCTGGAGTTTGAATCCGTCTACTTGCGCATGCCAGGCAAGCGCTGTAACCTGTGAGCTACCGCTCCAGCCCCACTTCTAACAAATTTAAGACACACAATGCTTTATGTTCTGCATCCAGCTGTTTTTTTTAACCGTTTGCTTAGTATAGATTGGAAATCTTTTTGTATCAGTGCATAGAGATTATCCCCAACTTTTCTTTTTTAAAGCAGGATAGCATTCCATGGTATTGATGAGCTGTAATTGACTTAAACAGCCCTCTTTTTTTTGTGGTCGTTTGTTTTCAATATTTGCTAGCAAAATACTGTGGCAAAAGATGACCTTGCACTCATTTTACACCGTGTCAGTATATCTCTAGGATAAATTCTGTAAGTGGAATAATTGGGTCAAAGAACATGCATTTGTTATTTTGAGAGATGTTGCCAAATTGCCCTCCATGAGATAAAAAACTGATTTTTGCTAATCCAACAGGTAGAACATGTTACTTTTTATATTGGTTTGCAGGCTCGTGAGCTCAGGTGTCCTCTCATGCAGTTGGGGGGTATTGCATTTATTTTCCTGTGAACTCTCTTCACACCCTTTGATGTGGTCTGTCCTTATTAATTTAAAAAATGTACCCAGAGTCTTGTTTTGGCAACAGATGGACTGTCGTGTCTTGACCAATGACCTTGTCGTCACCCGCGCTCTCCCACCCACACCCCCACACTCCCACCCACACAAGTGTATTAACCCCAGCATGGAATTCTGGCTTTGTTACTTAGGCGACCTTGGGAGAGTTACTTAAGCTCTTTGGGCAACAGTGTCAAAGTGCCAGTCTTAATAAATTCTGGCGTATCAACACGATCTTTTAAAACCAGGGAGTCAACTAGGACCAGGAGTCAAGCGGCTGCAGAACACTTTTCTCTTGTGGGAAATCTTGCTTCGGCGCGGAGGCAGGGAGTAGCCACCAGACGCCAGGTCAGGGAGAGGCGCCGCGAGGAAGCTGTCTTCTTGAAGCCCAGGTTCTTCCTTTTGATAGAGCTGCGTCCAAGAAAAAAACAGCAAGCAAAGAGGGAGCGACTTTCTGTGGCGATAGCGGCCCCCTGGGTCCTGGCCCCCTCCCATCCCAGCACCAGAGCTGCGCTGCGGCCCGAGCAGCTGGACGTGGCGGGTGCGGCCGGTCCCCAGAGCCCCAAGCGCCAAGACGCCGAGGGTGGGCCCCGCGGTCACGTGATCCCGACCAGCTGTTAGCAGGGGGCGGCGGGGCTGAGAGCCGGGACTCGGAGAAGGGGGAAGCGCCCAGCGGCCGCCTCCGCCACTGCAGCTGCAGCCCCTGATGTCGCCGCAGTGATCCAGCCGCTGCGCACTCGCACGCTCGGCGGTCACAGCGTCGCACCGCAGGGCCAAGCCCGGATCCCGCCACCCCGCAGGTGGGAGCAGCGCCGGGCCAGGACTGGGAGCGCAGAGCGTTTGCAGCGCCGCTTCCACGGTTGGGTTTCACTCCCATCCGCCATCGCAGTCCCCAGTGTCTGGTCGCCTGCTGCTGTCCCTCCGAGGTCCGTGAGTAGTGCTACCCGGGGCCGCTTCCCCTCCAGTGCTGGCTCACACAGGCTAAGGAATCTCGGGGTTCGGAAGAGAGGTGGCCTCAGCTGGGGGTGGAGGGTGACTTCGGCTAGGGCAATGCGGGGGCGCAGGAGGGGACCGCCCCACCCCAGGGTGCAGGCACTGCAGCCTGTTTGGAACCTGCCCCGCGTCCTCCGCGACCCAACCCTACCTATCCTTCCCTTCTCGGGCCTTTAACTCAGCATCTCCCGGCTGCTTTTCCTGTTTGCTTTCCCGGCAGCTAAGTTGCAACCCCTTGAATGTGTGCCTGTGAGCCCCTCATTCCTCCACCGTTCGGGGTTCGGGATTCCAGGCTCGCTCCGGCGCAGCGCGGGCGGCAAGCCGGGCACCCTCTTCGAACTAACGCACCTGCCGCGCGGGCTTGCTGGCTGCCAACACAGCTACGTGGCGGGGCTGCTGCCCTTGGCCCCGCTCTGCCCCCTCTTCCACACTGTCGGCTGCATCCGAACCGTGTCCGGAGTCTGCCCTCCCTTAAGGTCCTGCTCGCGCCGCCGATCCTGTCTGGCTCGCCGCGCAGGACTGGACTCAACTTCCCCCCAGCCGCACCCGAGTGTTCTCGCGGTGGGGGAGGGCTCGGGCGCTCGGGAGTATTTCTCAGACGATTGCCCAACTCCGCTTATCTTTGCCTCTTCAGTTCGCTTTTTTTCCCCGGGCACGGAATATTTGGAGACATCATTCACTCGTGAGTTCTGCAAAGCAGGACAGACGATTGGATTTTAGAGAATTAAGGAGAACTCGTTATTTAGGGATAAAAAATGCCCATCACACCCATTTGTATCTAAGGAAGCACCTTTTCTGTGACTCCAAGCTGACTTGGTAGGGTTCTGTTCAATAATATGGCTTTTCTGTTTAATGCTAGCTTGCAAGTGCCTGGCATTAGGCTTGTGTCCAGTTTCGTGGTGGCGTGGGTCTACTGTGATCCACGCCTGACGGGAAGACGCATAACTTCAGATGCAACCCATGTTAATTCAAAATGGCAGCATGAAAAATCAGGCCAGGCGGGGAAGCAGCACAGACCACAGCCAAGAGCAGCTGCCCCGTGACTTAAGCCTTGGTGAGGGAAGTCACCGAGAGGGAAGGCTCTCTTGGGAATGAGGTAGTACGTGATTCTTGGAACTGGTTAGATTTTAGTATGTGGCAGGGTCCTGGGGAGTAAATGGGAAGTTTTAGGAAGCTGTAATTATTTCCCCTAACTTGTCCAAAGCTGATACAAAACTCTAATGAAACTAAGGTTTTGATTTAATTTTCTTCAGGCTTAACCAAGGACAACTGTGTGGCTGCTGCTATCTGTTTGATGCACAACTTAGATGTTTTGCACTTATAAGCTGCTCTTAAAAGCAATGGATGTGTAGTGTAAACATAATCCAAGAACAGTGCACAAAACGCAGAGCTGATATAGCATCATGAGCAAGCACCCAGGCGCCAGGGATTGTGAAATTCTTGAAAGGTGACTCATTTTAGGATTTTTCTGTTTTAGAGCAGCTTTCCTTTCCTTTTTTCACTGCTGTACTGCCAGCCATCTTGTCTTTTAGGAAGGAGGAGGTGAGGAAGCAAGTGGGGAGATGAGCCTGAAGGTCAAGAGTGGCTGAGCTCCAGGGATCCCAGCAAGCTTGTTGTGAACCCACCCCTCTTTTACAGTAGGGGAGCTGAAGCAGGGCAGCTGACCATGAGGACCCAATCCAGGTCCCCTTACTCTTCACACAGAGTTCCACATGCTACCTTTTAAAGCCTGGGGGGAAAGGGCAATTTTTTCTTTATTAGGATGGCAAACACTGAGCAATGGGGAACCAAGCTGTAACATGAATTTTAAACCCCGTAGGTGTTTAAAGGGACTATACCTTAATTTCTTAATTCAAGCCAATTTAAGTCCTTGAACTGTCCACTGCACGTTTGGATTTTCTAGTGTTGAGTCTGCATCTATAGTTAAAAATAAAAATGTCATTTTTAATCAAGTCTTTGAGGTAAGAAGTGCATTCTTTTTTTTTTTTTTTTTAAGAGAGAAACGACTTTATTGAGTTTTTCACATGGCCTTAGTTGCTCCAACACTCAGTTGTGTACGTGGTGCTGGGGTTTGAACCCGGGTCCTCGTGCTTTCCAGGCAAGCACCGAAACCGCTGAGCCACCGCTCCAGCCCCAAGAAGTGCATTCTTTGATTAAAAAGTTAGCTGCTCATGTTTGAGGGGAACCATTAAAATAATTTCTTCCTAAAAGAAGCTGAAATGGGCCATATATCTAATTTTTGGAATGTATCTAATTTTAAGTATATGTAAATGTTAAACCTATTGTAAAATAACTTTGAAGCTGCACAGCGGTCAGAGGGTTTTTCTATAATTTGAATTTCCTGAGTCATGAATCAGTAAGCCCAGATCTGTGAAAGCAGAGCTAGAAATTATGCATTGGTTATGCAGTACTGGGGAATGAACTTAGGGGCATGTTAACACTGAACTACGTTTTCAGCCTTTTTTTATTTTGAGTTAGGGTCTTGCTAAGTTGTGGAGTCAGGGCTGAAACTTGTGATTTTCCTGCTGCAGCCTCCTGAGTCACCAGGATTACAGGTGTGCATCACTTATGACTGCTGATGTTTCTGTACTTTGCATATTTTTCTTTGGGGTGGACTTTTTTTCTTATTGATTTACAAGAGCTCTTTATATATGAAGGAAATTATTTCTTTTTGATGGATATTGCAAATGTATTTCCTAGTGTTTTATTTAAAAAGTTTTGTCCCAAAAGAAGTTTAAACTATTTTACACTTAAGTCTATAATAACTTTCTGAGTTACTGGTTTTATTTATTTATTTATTTATTTTGCTTGCTTAGGTAAGTTTTCCCCTCTCTAATGTTATTGTTTAAATTTATACAGATGTTTTGCATTTTATAGCTTCGTTTTGTAAAAATTTAAAAAATTGAATTGTAATAACTTGTTCTGGATGGGAATGAATTGGTGACCTGGACAGGTTTCTTCCCTTCTTTCTATCCCACACAGTCAATTATCCCACCATCTTTCTATTGTCCAGAAATACTTTTTAGATTTGGTCTTCATTGTATGCTAATTTCCTAGATTGTATGGCTGTATTTTTGGACTCTGATCATTAATTTTTTTCTTTTTTTAATTAAGAAATTTATTTGTTGAACAATCATACAAGTTTTTAACAAAATAATATAAAATGTATAG